>WBMY01007253.1:181136-215353 GCA_013397315.1 Donacobius atricapilla | reverse complement strand
GAAATGACACCTAAATTATTTTTACTTTTAACCCAATAACCAACCACCCCTGGCCCACAATGAGGACTTTTCTACCCAATTACAAAACACCACCCAGAGCCATGGAGAAGAAGGTGAAAAAGAAGGACTGGCCCCCACCCTAAAACCTCCATCTTGCTTTATATATATATATATAACTATATTCTAAACCCTTAAACTCTAAGTTTTGCACCCTGTGCTATCACACACCTCTATTCAAACTGCACACCCACAACCCCAGTGCTGTCACTCAATTTTGGGAGCCTTCTCCACGGGCTCAGGTCAGTGCAGTGTTTGCCTGGGGGTCAGTGCCTGTCAGCACAGAAATCTGGAATTCTCAGTGCCCAGGGTTCCAGCACCTCAGTTCAGCTTTTAGTCTTGGGAGCAGTCCCACTGAGTTGGCTGGAAGCACCGAGGTTGAAAACATGAAGTGCTTCACCAGCCTGTGCCTCTGCACTTGTCACAGTTAAATGCTTTGAAGCTATTCCGACTGAATGAAGGTATTATCATCCAAATTTTGAGCTTTGTGGGATCATGACTTCCTGAGCTTCTGCCATTAGAGAACTCTTTTGTACATGAAACTCTAAATAGCTTGCAACTCCTGCTGGCTGCTGTAGCTCTTACTATAAAGCCTCCTTTAAGAGAGGTGGTGCAGAGAAAACTGGGGCCACTTTCATTCTATGAAGAAGCTTAATTTACTTCCCTTGTGCTCTTCCATTCGTTGTGGAACTGCGTTGTATTTGTCACCAGCATTTTAGCATTTTAGATTGAAGAAGCTGACACCTGGGAGCAATTTGGAATGCAAAGTATTGTGTCAAAAAAAAAAAAAAAAAGGCAAATTGATTGCAGATATTGATGAAGATGGTTAAAGATCCTTGTGCATATTGAAGCCTGACTGGTCTGGGCTGTTGGTCGTAGCTGTCAATCTTGGAGAAAATCCTTATGGCAGTTGGTTTGCATTTGGAGCTTCCTATCATTACATTGCTGAAATGATAAGAATAAAAAAACCTTTCATATCTTCTGTACAAGCAAGTGGTTTTTATTGTATGCCAGGCACATTTAATAATGTGTGAGACGGATAGGACACTTGCAAGTTAAACAGAAGTTGGACTGCATATGAGAAAAATAATGTTTGTTCTGACTACATGAAAAGCAGTTCTTATGTTTTTTCTGCATTCACCGTCTTGTGTGGCTTAAGCTTTTTCCATTTATAAGTGAAATGATGACTGCTTGATTCAAGAATTGCATACTATAATATGGTTGAAGGAAAATATTTAATCGTAGGATTTTGACACTAGTAGGAAAATCAGCCAACACATTTGTTGAATATATTATCTTCCTTTATCTATAGTGCCTGCAGGTGTCTAATGGAATGTAAAACTGTGGTTTTAAATGAAGTTGAAGGCCAAGGGGAAAAAAAAAAAGGTTAAGAAATATTTTAGCCATTATAAGTGAAAGCTATTTCTGAATGTATGGTAGGCAGATTATTGTTTTACCTTTTCAAAAGAAACCAGCAATACCTTCATCTAAAAGCAGGGAATGCTTCATCCTTTGGGTCCCAGTTTGTCTTTGCTACTAAGGGCATAAGTCCTCAGAGGGATTCCAGGCAAGGTTTTAAAGTTTAGGTGAAAGAGGCAGGGGGGAAGAAAAAAAAAAAAGCTTAATAAAGTGTTATCATGACAAGAAGTGAGTCTGCTGGAAATACAGAAGTTGAATGTCAGTGGGTGACATTCATAAATTGCATCTTAAAAGCACTGGAAGCTTTTTTGATACCAGAAAGAGAAGGTAATTGGTATCTGCCCTTGTCAGCAGTATTACTTATCTTCACGATTTTTTTCCCTTTTGTTGGTTGAGATGATCTGCGTAATTTTTTCTCCCATAGCCTTGAGAACGGAGAACAGAAGGAAAGGCAGAAAATAAGGGAAGGGAAGCTTTCTTAGAGCGATGTGTTTCAACCCTCTCCCCTCCTCCCCTGCCACTGGTGGTGTATAACAATACAATAATGCAAGCCTTCTAAAATTGATAGTTGAGATGGGGTGCACTCAAAAATAATGCATTATGTAAGATTATTTTCCAGAATACCGCGAGTTTAGAATTGCTTTTTTCTCAAAAGTTGACTTAATCACTATGTGCAGTCTTCTGTGGAAAAGAGCTGAGCTAAGGCAAGTGCACTATTGGTCAATTTGACATCAAAAGCTCTCATTCCAGTGTTTTTATTTTTTCATAGCATAAAAATGTTCTTACATGCAGAGAGATCTATAGCTGATATTTTCCTTTTTCTTTGCTTTCCTCTGTCCCTTGGTAATTAGATTGGATTAGGCTATTTCTGGGTCTGAAATTTCTAAATTGCAGAAAGAAGTCTAGCTCATATTTTTCAATTTAGGCTACATTTGCAGCTAGGAATGGAGGCACATGCCCACTCCTGGCTGCTTTTTTAGGGAGTAAAAGGCTCAGTGGAAGAGAGGCTTGACCATTTCATCCTGACCCGTTTTACTCTGCTTTTGACACTGAAATGACACTCAGTATTTCAGAGTTCTTTCCAAAAAACATTCTGTTGTCCCTCAGTTGTGCCATTCTGAATGAAGTTAGACACAGAAGTGGGGAGTGACTGGTAGAAGTCTAAAGCCAGTGTTTTTGCTGTGATGTATTGAGATCTGGGTTTAATTACAGATGTTTTTTGGGCGAAGATACAGAGTTAATGAGGGCCTGGTTCTGGAGTTCAGTGCCTGTGCAGTCCCTGGAGCTACTTATCCGCTTTAAAACTGTTGCACCGTAGCAAAATTATTTTGTTTCTCAAGGGAAGGTGTGCTGTTTCTCAGGAGAACACGGTACCCCAGGTGCTACCGTGGTTGCCATGGCAGTTTGCTAGCAAGCAACCTCTTAAATATGTTACTACTGGCAAAGAAATGGTGTCTTTTTGATCTTTTTGCCAGATGCTCATTTTGTAGAACGCTCTACGCAGAATGGTTTGATTTTTTGGGATAAAATGTGCTTTTCTGTCCTCTGAAATGTCATTGCTTTTTAATAAATAATTTTTTGAGCTAGTGTCACTTAAAAATATGTACATATAAAAAATAAACCTCCTATCTTCCTTAAACCTCCTTTTAGAAGCTGTTTTGGTAACTGATATGCAAGTGTGGTTGAGCCAGGCTGGCTTTGCTTATATAATCTTGCTCAGAAATGAATTCTCAGAGACATGCTTTGCTTTGTTGAGAATACCTGCTTTAATTTTGTTTGGAATCTGTCCCTTTTTTTTGTCTTGTCAGGTTCTGGGATGTAAAGCAGAACAGCCTGTGTGCATGAGTGCTTGTGTGTGGAGAGAGGGACAAGGAAGCTGCTTGCTCTTTAATAACTGATTCTGTTGGGTTGGTTTTGGCTTTGTTTGTTTGTTTTTTCTTGTATCTTCAGAGCATCCCAAAGAGAGTTGTGGGTGGTTTTTTTTGGTTGTTTTGTTTTTGGTTTTGTTTTAAAAGAGTTTCCTTCAGACAAGAGTCCTGGGTAGTGCTGTGACTTAATAATCAAAGGAAAAGATGTGAGGATGTCTTTTGACCACGGAGACATTGGTATTCTTCACACCTGGGCATCCGAGGTAATGGAATACAAATGAAAGGACTTGAGGCTAAACTGCACCTTTTGGCACTTGTCTGAAGGAGAGGCGCTGCTTCAGCTGAGCAGCTCGGGATTATCACAAGAGGTGTCGTGGCCCTGGGACGTCTCTGTCCCCCCGAGACCCCGTTCCCGTGCTGCAGGGCTCTGCAAGCAGCAGGGACGTGGTGACACACGCTGCCAGCGAATTGTGGGGGCTGTGCTGCCTCCCGTGGACAGCCAGAGGAGCCATGGTCTCTGCACTTCCTCCACATTCCTGGTCCACCTGCTCTGGGTGGGAAGGTGTTGGCATCCGTCGCATGAGAGGATTTATTATGACATGTAGCATAAGGAAAAGTCGCAGTCAAGCCTTTAAACAAGGGTTGCTTTAGCTACTCACTTTTTTTTTTTTTTATGAAGGCTGTAGTGAAACTTGTTCAGAAGGTTATTCTAATCCTGTTCTGCAATACGAAAATAAAGGTGTAATTTAAAACAAATGACTTGCCAGACATTGAACACCTAGTGAGGTTGTGCTAGTCCCCAGTGCAGAGGGTCATCAAATCAAGTATCGTGGCTGAATTTTTGAAGTGCTTGGATAATTTTATGACCAATGGTAGCATTTGTAGTTATGAAAGGTAGGATAAAGATCATCAGCTCTCATGCTTCAAGGCATAAGGTAATCACTGCAGCGTTACAGGAGGGATATTTCCCTGCTGAGCAGCATTACACAGTTGGTTATGTACATTATGAGGTGTGTTCTTTCCTTTGATATAAACCATTAGCCAAAAAGGTGACACTTGATGGCTGAACAGGTTATTGAGACAAACCTCATATCAGCTGCCAAGGGGATATATTTCTGTGTGAAAGGGTTCTGTTGCATCACATAATCCAAGCTGTTGTTTGGAGGAATGTACATCACTGAAAATCCTAGAATGGGTTCCCATTTTGTGCTCAGTAACTCTTGAGCTGCCGTGAGAGGCTTCTTGTTACCTTATGAGTGAGGGATTGCTTGTTGCTGGCACAGCTGGTGCCCTCTGCTGCCTTGCTGCTGCTTGGGGGCAGCTCCACACGCAGCCTTGCAGGTGTGCAGTGCAGTTCCACAGCGTTGGCAGCTGACACCCGGGCTTGGGAGGCACAGCTGCATTCTGCCTCTGCTGGGTCCTGACTGTGTCAGGCTCTGCTGGGTCCTGTCCAGGGCACTCTCTGCCCCCGTGGGCTGCACCAAGCTCCCACGTGGCTGTTGGATTCCTTTGCACGCTGCCCATGTTTAGAGCTAGCCATGTGTCTTGGCTTGGAAAGACAGGTGTCTGCCAGGGAAAAGCCTGGGATTCCCTTGGAATGGAGAATGTAAAACGCCTCCCTTCAAATCTTTGTAATTCTGAAATTAAGGGGCTTTCAGGCAAAGATATGAGAACAGGAATGACGCTTCTTTACTAGGAATATTAAAAATGTAGTAGTACAAAAAAGCAGATGAACAAAAAAAGAAAAACCCTGAGAGTGTGAGAACACGACCCTGTTGCTCAGGGCATTGGGAGCAGCCCAGCCCAGCCCTCCTGCAGTGCTGGATGTGGTTCTGTTGGAGCAGAGATGATCCTGGAGAAGGGCCCAGTGGTGCTGAGATGGGTCCGGTCTCCCTCTGGCAATGCAGTGCACACAGGCTGTGCTGGGTTCTGGATCCCAGCTTTTATCCAGGTGGGAATGCTGGGCTCCTCCCCCTGGGCGGAGCCTCTCCCCATGGATGATGGAATGTTCTCAGGCATGCCGTGAGCCTGGATGGCCCCTGAGCAGCAGAGATCCCCTGGAGGGAGGGTGGGTCCTGGAAGGGAAAAAGAGCCCTGCCCCAGCTGGTTTAACATCTGGCCCTTTAACACCTCCCCAGCCGGTTTCAGCAGCTGATAACAGAATACAGACCCCCGGTTACAGCCTTCATTGCAACCCTAGACACCATGAAACCAGGGCAAGCATAGCAAGGTTATGTATAGCAGTAATCAGGCATACTTATAAATATATTCTCAGTTTTTGGTTAACTAGGCTGGAAGGACCAAGGTTTCCTTGATTCTTGTAATGAAAGTTATTTTCCCGTTCTTGTAATCGCCTTGGAAACCCTTTTCTGGCCATGCTTACAGTTCTGCTTTGAAAACAGGTGAACAGGAGTCACCCCACTATTTCAGATGAGATCCGTGTAGTCCTGTGAGTTGACTGAAAATCTCTGATATTCCCAGAAATTCATGAGACCTTTTTCCAGCTGGTAAAGAACAAATAGATACCTCTTAATCATTCTATCCACCGGCTTTCTTCTCCTCTATTTCTTGAATCTGATGAACTTCCAGTTTAAAGCAGAAATCCTTTTTGGTTTGTCTTGTGAGGTACTTTTTGCTTTTAAACTTCATCCTATTCAGTTTTCTACCTGACAAGGTCATCCCATTCTCTCTGTGTGGTGATCTTGTCCTCTTCCTCATAATTGTATCATCATTGCATTTCATAATCCAGTCCTTGGATCAGGGTTGCTAATGAATTTATTAGACAGGATCCATCCCAAGACTGGCTCCTGAGAAATACTCAGTAATACTTCTCCATCTTTAGAACTGCTTTTTCTTCACTGCAGACTCTTGCATTGCCTCCCATAGACAGTTTTCTATCCATAATATGATGTATTCTTATATTGCTCCTCATTGTCTGACTTTTAAATAAAGATCTTAGAGAACACTGCCAGAGGCTTAATTCAAACATAGATGTATTAGTTGCACTATATTGCCCTTGTCTTAGTAGTCATCTGTCTTACTAAGAAACTCATCATGCCTCTCAGGTGATCTTATAGTAATGAGAATATATTTCTTTTTATGCTACTTCAAGCCTACCTCCACGCCCTCGATTGCTGCCTCTTCCAAAGTCTGCTGTAGTCAGTGTCAAAATCACATGAATATGTGTTTATCACTTCTCCTTTCTTGGAGTGCATCAAAATTTAGTATTCCCCAGTGTTATTTTTGCTTTAGCGCTGATGATGCCTAAAGAATAAAGGTTTGGGGTAAAGGTTTATGAAACTAACTGGTATATTGGGAAAACTTCAGTTCCCATTAGGTTATAAATTTAAAAACTTGCCAGTGAATTTGTATTTTTGTCTTCTGGCTCTTTCAGCGTGCTGCAAATGGTTCCTGTCCTTGTGGCATTATTCTTATGAGAAAGTGGAACATTTGTCCAGGTTTGGGGGTACACAGTTAACTTTTCATTGACTCTATATTAAGAGTTCTTAGCTAGTTCTTCTCTGTATTTTAATTCCTCTCTTCTGCTCAGGTGAAGTGAGCCTTTCACTGTTCAGTCTGTTTTCCTTTGAAAGTCTGAGCTGAGGTGCTATTTTTACTGGGTGGCTAATTTAGGACACCCGCCTTCCCTTGTTAATCAGTCTCTCTTTTTCCATCCTTCTAAGTTTTTTTGCTTACTCCTGATAGCTTCTTTGAAGTGCTTCTTATCCTTGCTGTTATTTTTTAATTTCATTCCAAACAGTTTCCACCTTCTGTTAAAGTTATACCTCTGTGTTCTTGAGCTCAGTGTAGGATTATCAGTTGTGTTAACTTTCTTATGCACTCGGAGTTGGCTCTGTTGAATCCCAGACCTCCTTCGTAGGCTTATTTTTATATATATTTATATATATTATACATCAGCTTGTCAAAAGATGAGTTGGCCGCAGTCATTTGATAAATTTCTTAATTTAACCAGATTTTTTGCAGGATCATTGTTGTTTTAAATTCAGTGTTGTCTCCAGTGAGGCTCAGCTGAGATTGGAGGTAAAGAACTAGCCTGAAGATTTTACATCATGGGTTAATAAATTGCAAACTGACGTTAGAAAAATCCCTGTAAAAAAAATACGAGGTTTTCAGTCTGCTCTTGTCTTTTGATTTACTCCCAGTCGATAGGATGTGATGACAGGACTAATTATTCCAGGCTTCATGTACATTATATAGCTTTCTGTTGTCTGCTCTTTATTTCTGGAGATTGATGACTGTCTGATGTTATAACTTTTAATAAGGCATTTTATTTGATTTAGAACTGTCTTCATTTTAGTTTCAGATTTATAACTGTAGTTAATCAAATTTTACTGCACCTTAATTAACTTCAAAATAATTTTTAGCAAAGAGATTACGAATTTTTAAATTTTGGACATGCGAAAGAACCTCTTTGGTTGAACCACCTGTAGTTTTTTAAAGAGACCCATCACATACATAGTGGACATGCTTCTTTTAGTGCTGAAACACATAGAAAATGTGAGGAGAAATGACACACAGACCTATTTGATGTGCAGCTAAAGCAGAAAAAAATTTATCATGGTATCTTTCTGTGTAATTATTGTATCCACAATCAAAGTATTTGACTTGTTATAATTCTGTTTCTTCTGTGGAAGGCCCTGGCTAGCCAGGGTGTAACAACTCCATGCCTATGATGCATAATTCTTTTTGTTTCCTTTTGTAAAACTTGCCAAACCACACTGAAGTTGCAGTTTGAAAGTCAGTTGTAAATTGCTGTCACTCCAGTGTGGCAAAAAGAAAAAAACCTCATTGGTTCTTATTAACCTTTTGAGTTAATTGCCTGCCTAAGAGAGCTCGTTCCCAGAACCAGGACAGCTCTTTTTTCTCATTGCACACTGGTGACACAACATACTGTTCCATCCATTTATTTTTTGAAGTTTTCCTTATAAATTCTGATTTGTCTGACTGAGGTTGTGTATCATACGAGTGTATTGTGGCGGTTTGAGAGCCCACTGGAATTACTTACTAATTTATCACTATTACTATAATTGATATTAATTACTTACTATTTTCTATGTACAAAGGTTTTTGTGTGTAGGTTTGCCACAGTTGTTCTGCATGTCTTATTTTGAAGACTGAGTTAGTGACAAACTCTACATCTTAAAATATATTCTGAAATTAAATAGTGCCTAGTTGTGGTGGTTAATTTTTTTTTTTTTAGAATTTGAGTTATGTTTGTTTGCTTGTATGAAACCCGTTGGGGATTCACATATTTGCATTGGAATTTGTATCTCTGAAAGAGGTATCAAAGAATGTATCTCAAGCTACTACACTTAAATTAATTTTACCGAAGCAGTAGCCAGTGTTTCAGGTGTTTATAGAGTAATTAACAAGAATTAAGATGTTACAAAATATACAGAAGTGGGATGAAGACTTGCAAATCTTTGGGGAGTGCTGCAAAGCAAATTAAAAAATCCCAAGAGAGGAAATGAACCCCCTCCATCAGGATTTTGATGTTGCCTCTATTTGCGCTTCTCCAGACACTGCCTGGGATGTTTTTCTGGTGGGAGGGACCCGTGTTCAGACCTCTCCACGTCATCCTCTGTGTGTGGCACTTGTTCCCTGCAATGCAAGGCTGAAAGGTGTTATTTCAGAAATACCACACTCTTCAAAAAGGATTTTGTTCAGATTAGCTCAGCTCTGCTTTCTTAATTTGTTGTAAACTAATGAGTGCTTCCTGGTAAGTCAAAACTGTCTTTTTGTCACGTGATCTGTTTATTTAATATTAAAAAAAAGGTCATCAATCTCTGCTAAGTACCTCCCAAAAACCCAATGAATTTACTGGATTTACTTGCTTTTTTTAATTAGTGAGCAAGTCAAGTTCTGTGACCTCCCCGTTCCTGAAAAGCTGCCTGTCCTGCATTCCCTGTCTCCTGCTTTTCTTGTACCAGATTTGTCTTCTTTCATTCCTTGGGGAGAAATTCCCAAGTTGCATCTGTAGCCTTTGGAAAGCTCTCTGAAATATTTAGGAGTCTGAAAATGACTGACAGTCTCACTGTTCCAAACAGTACAACCTGGGGATATCAGCTAGGCGGGGAATAAATACCTTTTAATTCTGCTTGTATTTAGCCTCTACATTTTCTTTTTCCTTTTGCGTGGGTAATTCTGGCATAACTAACAGGTAAGAAGAAATTAGTGTAGGATAATGATCTTTTCACACTTCCTTGCCACAGCAATAGTACCACACGCTGCTGGAGACTGTGAACCTTACAACCTCTGAAGAAAAGTTATGGAAATACAGAGGAGAAATGAAGCAGGGTGTTGCTGCTGCCTGACTGCTGTCGTGTGCGTACAGTGGCATTTACTTAGAAAGATCAGGATCCAAGAGTAAGGCTGTATTCTAAACACAAATGGCTGGCAGCTTACGAATCTGAGAACTTGCCAGCTGTGAATAGAAAAATTCCCCCATCTGTCTTTGCCACTGGGAAAAAGCAATAATGGCATGAGCGTGAATTCACGGGCTGGACAAGGTTGAAGCTTTTAGTCTTGACCTCCCTCTTTTTCTGTAAATGAGCACAGCCTTTTCTTTCAGAGGCTGATGGTGAAAATGGCATCTGAACACCGAGGCAAATGCACTTTACCAAAGGACTGGCCATTGCATGTGAAATAGTTTCACGGTGTGAAAACCATCTGTTGATGTGCTTTCAGAGGCTGTCACTTCTCCGAGACATTGCAGGTGGGGTATCTCTGAGCTCTAGGGTCGAGACCCATGGGCAGGGACAGACTGATGTTCAAAAGTGCTTTTACAGTCTGTGGTGATAGCCCGAGCTCCTGTCAGACACCAGGGGAGATTGCAGAGTCATTTCTGAAGCAACTCTTTGATTCTCTATGTAGGCTGCCTTTTCTCTCTAATTTCCAAGGAGCCAGCCGAATTCTCTCCTCAGGTGTCTGAAACACCGTGTTTTGTTGGGCTGTTCCTGGAGGTTTCCAGAGGGCTCTGATGGTCTGCAGCCTCCTGCCATCCTGCCCCCAGGGCTCTGCAGTGCTGACAGAGCCGAGGATGCGGCTGATGAGGCGCGGAAGGGGAAAGGGCAGATGTGGCCGTGCTCCTCCTCTCCTTTCAGGCTGGGCAGGACATCCCAGCCGAGCTGGGATTCAGCTGGNGTCTGGGACCCTCGAGGGCAGTTCCAGGGGTTTTCCACCTGCCCTGGACTCCAGCAGTCACCACGTGTTGGGTGCAGGCACCCTGTCAAATCCCTGTCTGGGAGGGCTCTGCTCACGTGAATTTCATCACTGCAAGGGCAGTCAGATTGTCAGGGCTTTATTTATTGATTGTGGGAGTGGTGGATTGGTTATTACACGTTGTCTTGTGTTCCTTTGTATTTTGCTGTGTCTTTGCTGGTTGGGGCAAACAGGAGGCTCAGAGCAGTGAGCCAAGCAGTCTTTGAACTGTGCAGCTTTTCCCTGTAATGACGCAATGAGATGATTTTATATTTAATAGCATAACCAAGATCCCAAGCCCCAGGCTGTTCCCGTGAGGGTACAATGCCCTGCAGGTGGTGGTTGTTCTGGTACATCTCCAGTTGCTGGACATTCCAGCCCAACTGGGTGGGAGATGCCTTGCTGGAGAGCCTGACGCTTTCCAAAGAGCATCACTGCTTTGTCCTGCAGCCGTCGGTGCCCCTTGGCATGGCAGCCTTCATCTCTTGGCTCTCTACTCTTCTTTTTACTTTCAGACACGAAACTGCTTACAATTACCCCTGCTGAAACTAAGACAATTATGTCTATCCAAAAGTGCTTTGGAGTTAAGAAATGCCTTCTGTGGTTTATGGTTAATTCAGAGGTCTAGCAGTCAGGCTATTCTTTCAAGCCGCAATACGTATTTCCTCTTATTGTACATCAGCTTGCATCAACAGCTATTGTCAAACTATCAATTCCTTTATGTCTTCAAGATGTCTGAGCCTTTTGGGTGGGCTGTAAGACATCAGCTATCAGTATTTATTTACACAGACACCAGATAAAATGGCAGACTAAAAGCAACATTGATGAATTGCAACACTGACAGCAGAGAACAGCCATTGAGAGATGCTGTCAGTAGAGGAAAAAATATTTTTTCAAAGCAGTAATAAGCTGGCTATACCTAAGGGAAATTTGGTAAGGAGTATGATTCACTTTGGTCACCTTGGAAACAAGCTGTTCATGTTATTAGTTATTTGAGTTATTATTAAAATATTTTGTTATAACATCAATAACGTGGTTAATCAGATGTTTTATACATGGTATTATAACGGGCTAATTTTCTGACATAGACCCAAATACAGATTTTAGCATATGGATAAAGATAGCCTGGATAAGCTCCTGGTATTTACTAGCCAGGCCTAAAGAAGTGCCTGTGACTGAATGAAGTTGGATGCTTTTGAATTTTTATCTGCCCTGTGTTGGTGCCTGTCTTTTGTTACTGATTCCTGAACAAACTGGGTATGGGACGTCCTGTAATTCTACCCCTGTGCTTTGGATGCTCAGACAGAGACTTCAGGGGTTTAAACTGTTAAAGGATGCCTTTATTTAAGGTGAACACAGCCTGCTCAGGGAGCATGGCCCTTCCTGGATCTGCAGGGGGGAGCTAGGGATTTTTAAAATTTATTTTGAATTTTTATATACGGATTCCTGCATGAACACCAGTTTTTGAAACAGTATGCATGTCAAATATTTGAGTTTTTACCAGCTGAAGATCTGGTGTGCAAGTGTTCTAGTGCACCTCATGAGCTGGGTCTTGCCCTTAAGCCAAGGAAAATATCCTGTACCCATCATCCATGATGAGGTGTCATCCTTTTATTTTAAGTAATAGCACGTTGATGAAAGATTTGTCAAAATACAAGAATCTAGTTCCTGTTGGAAAGCATCAAGAAGATTTGTATAACCTAGACTCAGTGCCAATTGTATGCTATGTCATTGGATTTATAAGAAATTCATAAGAATTGTATTTATAAGAAATTTTTAATTTATAAGAAATTCTTCTGTCACTTGGTAAGTCTTTATGGCCCTTCATGGACCTAAAAGTAACTCAGTGACAGTGACTTCACTATTCCTGCATAGTTTTTTCCCTTCAGGCTTTCTCTGAAACTGTTTTAACAGTCCTGGGATGGTTTTACAAGGTCAAAGCCGCATAGGATTTTACCCTTCCAAAATCTTTGTGATGATTCAGAAGCAGAGTTCAGAGCATGTGACACATTGGGTTAGAAAATGTAAAGTTAACACATAGAAAGCTATTCAGAAAGCACTCTGAAAATGATGAGCAGCCTGTAGAAGCTGATTTATGAGGCAGGAACAGAAGTGAGATAAGTAGAGGTTGGTTGAATGGATGGACCGAACGTGTCTTCAAATCTGTGCATGGGCAGTCAAAGAGGAGCTTTTTGTGCATTCAGGGCTGTGGGCTAAACAGAAGAGGTGTTTTAGGGCTGTCAAGATAATAAGAGGGAAGAACTACGGAACAAAGTTAAGATTTGTGACAAACTGGAAGGTAACTAGAGATTGATTGTTAAAGAGAAAATTGATGAAGAGAAAATATATATACACACATACTCAGCTTTGTTGGGCTGGTCAGGCCATTGTGTCAATAGATTATTTCACTTTGTTATTTGGGTTTGTGAGAGCACTACAGGAGGATGAGAAGCTGTTCTTTATGGGAAGAAGGTGGATGACTTTTTAAAGAAGTCTTTTTAAATCCTGGATATCAGTGCTTTGTGAGAAAGCAGCATGTGCTCTGTGTGCAGGTCTTGTCGTTGTGCATTACTAATTCTTTCTTGACATTTATTATACGCAGAAACAGGAATGTAGTCTAGGTACCAGTCACTCTTTTGATTTCATAGAACCCCAAGTGAATTGGCTCGAGAAAGTTGGTGGTTGTGTTAAATGATGGGTTTATGACTCAAAAGGTTTCAGTACCTCACTCACCTTAATGAAGAACAACGCCTAATTAATTAAAATTATACCTATCAGCTGTTAAATGACAGGTTACTAGCACCATTCTTAAGGTGCTTAAGTGGAGTGGAAACTTGAAAAATCTTGATTTTGCCTTGCCATAATAAAGGATTCCTCATTCTTTAGTACCTAAGACATAACAAACGTGGTGATAAAATGGCTTACATCATTTTTTTGCATGCTAAAGGAAATAAAATTCTTAGTGTACAGTAAGTAAATTAAGTGGGTTGACCTTGACTACCTGCCAGGTGACTGCCAAGCTGCTTTATCACTCCCTTCCTCAACAACCCAGGAGAGAAAATATAACAAAAGGCTCATGGGTTAAGATAAGGACAGGGAGATATCACTCAGCAATTAACATCATAGGCAAAACAGATTCAACTTGAGGAAATAAATTTAATTTACAGCCAATCAAATCAGACTATGGTAATAAAAACTAAGAACCAATTTGAACCCCCCCCCCTTCCCAGTCTGAACTTTGCTCCTGATTCTGCCAGCTCCTTGCCCCAAGCACTAGAGGGGGGTGTGGAGTGGGAGTTAGGGTCTGGTTATAATGCCTAATTCCTGCTATTCTTTCCTCCTCATGCTCCTCCCCTGCCCTTTCTGCAGGAGAGAGTCCTTTGAGAGCTGCTCCAGTGTGGGTCCTTCCCGTGGGCTGCTGTTCCCTGGGAGCTGCTCCGGGGAGGGTCCCTTCTGGGGGGCCACAGGTCCTGCCCCAAACCGGCTCCAGGGTGGGCTGTCCATGGGGTCACAGCTTCCTTCAGGGCATCGCCCCCCGTTCGCAGGAGTCTCCTCCGTGGGCTGCAGGTGATCCATGGATCCCCAGGGGCTGGGGGGCATCTCTGCATCCCCAGGGATCCCCAGGGGCTGGGGGGGATCTCTGCATCCCCAGGGATTCCCAGGAGCTGGGGGGATCTCTGCATCCCCATGGATCCCCAGGGGCTGGGGGGGATCTCTGCATCCCCAGGGGCTGGGGGGGGATCTCTGCATCCCCATGGATCCCCAGGGGCTGTGATTCCTCCTGTGGGTGAGGTGGAGGTTTTTCTGGTCACTGCCTCTCTGGAGGCAATTTTTTTACGGCTGCCATGCAGGAAAGCAAAGGATATTCTGGATAGGGACATGTGAACAGAGCACAGGTTAGTGAAATAGTGTACCTTCACTTACTGAAGTAAGAAGTGTGAATTACTTTTTTTTGGAGCAATTCAAGCTTCATGTGATAATCTGCAGCAGCTGGGTGTGTTGGGGGACCCAGTCCCACCACTGCCTGCAAGCTCTCTTCTATACTTGGCAGCTACAAATTAATATTTCCCATTTTATGCTGGTGTAGGCACGTTGATTGGCATTGACAAGAGATTTTTATTCTCAGAACCTTTCTCATTTGCAAAAATGGGAACTTTGGTGCAGGATAAAAATCTCAAGAGACTCTTCAAAGTAGGGTCTTTATTATATAATCTCACGAATTCTGTGTGGAGTGGGTTTGCTTTGACAATTATCCCTTCATGTTTTTCAAAGTCTCCAGCAGTGGGAGGGTTTTCTCACAGTGTCCTGCCTGGCTTCACTCTGTGGGTGACCTCATGCTGTGTGCCACAGTGGGACCAGGTTACATTGCTGTTCATAAAAAGTGAGCAGTAGCTTGAAACCTATGTGGAGGGAGGAGAAAGCACTGGAAGCCATTGGGTTGAGGAGTATTTTGCATTGATTTTTTGGCATTGACTTTCTATCCACAGCTTGTCTACTTCTGCTGTCTTTATTTTTTTTTTTTCATCATTTATTTACAACTAATGTAGAATGACCAATGAAATCAGGCCAGGATTTGCTTCTTAATCAGGATGGTGAAAATGCGTTAGATATCTATAGAAGTTCCCATCTTTATATTGCTGGTAGAATCCCACATGGTTTTCATAATGGTTCTCTGCAGAGACAAAATACATGAAGGTTTCATCAACAGCAATTTAAGAGTCACTATTTTGCTATGAAATAAAGTTTAATCTAGCTTAAAAATTTGAGTCAGAACACAGCAATTGGAATCAGTAATGCTCATTCAGCCGTCCTCTTCTTTCTCTTCATTGAGCGAGATCTTTGTTGATTCACCTCCCTCTGCAGTGTACAAATAAGTACACACACAGACTGTTCCGTAGGTTGGTTCAAAGCCCATTCCTGGGCTTTCAGCAATTCCTTAGTAATGTCTGCTAGCTTCTTCTGCTAGCTTTCACAAGGATTACTTTAACCTGTGTAAAGTATGTCTCTGCCACTGCCCTGCTGTGCACTCCCGTATTTTACAGAGAATTTCGCTGGGGTTTGGAAGAACTGGTAAAAGCCAGCCTTGGCCTTGCTGGAATTGGGTCTTACTGATAACATGCTCTGAAATTTAGGTAAAGCTGCTGGCAATAAGATAGTAATTCACTGTCACAGAGAACAACACAATGCTGCCTCTGTTCCCAGCCTCTATTCCCGAAGGGTGCTGTGTACTCCAAATTAAAACCCTGCTTTTGGAGGGCTCAGGAAGCTCGTTTGCAGGAGGGCATGTGCCCATTCAAGGCCTTCCATTAAAACCAAGTGGTGGAATTTTCACCTCATCAGTGCCCTANATGCTTTCCTGGGGTCCCAGCCAGGGTTTGGGACCCCCCAGGGCAGTTCCAGGGGTTTTCCACATGCCCTGGACTCCAACAATCAAGCAAGCTGCACACTCCCTGGCAGGCAGCTGGAAGGGCTGGCTCTGCCCCCCTGTGCCCCGTCCTTTCTCTGTGCTCTGACCACCTGCCCTGGTGGAACTCGAGGGAGTCTGTGAGTGTATTCCTCAGCAGCTGACACTGATAAAGGAGATGTATGCAAAACATACATTGTAAAACTCCCTGGGATGATGGGCTGGGTAGTAATTTAGATGAAGAGTTACTAGAAATGAAATACTAAGGACCTGAGTGTTCCAATTTCTTCTTTTTTTTTTAACTGCAGCTAAACATGTGACTGTGTTATGAAAGGGGAAGGCATTAAATCACCAGTGCAATTTCATAGCCCAAAAGCAAAGCAATTAAAATAAAATTTATACTAAGTGTTGAGGCAGGACCTTAGGTTGCAGGTAAAGAATATTTTTATGATCAGCTGTTGGATTCCCCCCCCACCCTCTCTTACTGTTCCTCTTACTTATTTCACCGCAGGTTATGCCCAAGGAATGCAGTGCTGTTGCAATCTCCAAGCCAGAAATGCCTCTTTTAGTAACTAGTGCTATAAATCACTGCTGATTATCATATTTGCTTGGATGAGAGAGGCATCTCGCACTCTTCAGTTATGTCAATTAAGATTGTGTTTATAGGGAAAAATATTTATAATACCTAAAATTAGGTGTTTTTATTCTGCTGATGTTTCATTGTTTATTTTTGCATTATAGGTGAAATTAAATTTAAAAAGGCACAAACAATAAGACTAGATTTCATAGCAAGGATGTGGAACAGGAAAATGTATTTAGCATGGCTCTGAGGGATCCTGGGAGAAGAACTGTTTTGCAATGATCCATAATTTCCTTATCTGTCTGTGATATTTGTCTCTGAGCCTCTGTGGAACCTGATTAACAGGGAATAATCCGGACCCATGAAAATCAAACCAGTAAATCCTCTATCGTGTGGAGCCACCTGGTTTGAATTATGTGGCAAAGAGGAGGCATTGCTGCCCACACAGCAATGGTGCTGAGTCTGCCACTTCAGTGTTTCCTCATGGATTTTTCAGCAGAGCTGCACGGGGGAACCAGATGTGATGGAAACAGCTGAATAATGAATTGCTGAAAAGAGGTGAAGAGAATGGTTAGGAAAATGAAGGCCATAAGTAGAGAAGATGGGGCACGGTTGGTGTTGGGCAGCATGGGACTGGATTGTTCTGTGACCTGTGTGCTGCACAAGTAGTCCTTGAGTGGAAAAATTACTGCAGTGAAAAATGGTGGAGTATTAATTTGACGTGATTTTTGCTGCTAACATATCCTCTGTCTCATTTATTTTAACAATGTATACCTAAAATCATGATAAAATACTAGACTCGTGGCTGTCCAGGGGCTGTAGGTTTTTTCAGACCTGATAAAGACACCACCCCCCAAAAAAAACCCCCATGCAGTTTTCATAAGCATTTAATTTTTCAGAGAGCTACAGCATCCTTCAAAATGCCACAATAAAACGTTGCTGTGGGCACAGGGATTCCAGATCAATTACATGGGCAGCCTTCTACAATTTATCATGTGGAGATAGCATCTGTGCGTATTGGAAGGAGTAAGCCAGGCAGCATGGCAGGATGTGTACAGAAGTAGACAAATTGGGCAAGAGTATTGGGCAAAAAACAGAGAGTGAAAGAAAAATGGTGGATGGTGGCACAAGACACGTGCTGCTGGAATGAGGTATTTAATATAATTACTCTGGGTATAATGGCATGAAGGAAGAATTGCTCGTTTTGATACAGTAATCCACCGTTCAACCCCAGCCATTAGTAAAATCAGATAGAGGGGATTGGGAAGGTAAGGTATGAGCTGAATGAAAATGGATAGAGTTATTTCAGTGTATTGTACTGCTTGGCTAATACCGGTACATGGAAGATTAGAGAAAAACAACACTGCCCTCACCTCTTCCACCCTCCCTCTGTATAAAGCACCCACTGCTCTCTCTCAGAGTGTTTGGAAAGATTAAAAAAAAGTAACGATAAACAAGGAGGTGAATTCGTTGCAGAAACCTTGCGTTCCTTTTTGGATAGCAGGATTTATTTCATCAGTGCTTGCTGAGATGCCGGAGTTTCTTTCATAAGTGAAATCAAAGCCCGAGCAAGCCTGGCTCCGGGAGCACATTTATGCAGTAGAGCAGGAGCAGTCATTCTAGGGAGCAGAGCTGTTTCCCTGAGAATGAGGTGATCATTTTGCTTTGTTTTCTAATGAGCAATAATATATTTGTGAGCAGAAGCAGCGCAACCTTTTATTTGTAGTAGACTTACGTAATGGTAACTCTTACAGCTAAACGTGAAGTAGTCAGATTTAGAATGAATTCTTGTGCATTAAGAGCCTTTGAAGAAGAAAAATGGGTGAAAGAGTGGTACTAAGGGAGAGTACTGCTAAGGGGAGTAGTCCAGTTAGATTCATTCTGTATAACTCTTCTCACTTCTTTCCCTGTAGTAATTTGGTAAGGTTTCTATCCTGGGTTCTAGCCAGGGAGGCAAATAGCGCAGCCCCTTCTGTAAGGGAAGGGGCTTCACGGATATTTCCCTATTTGTTGGTCTGTGTGGGTTTGGGAGGGAGCACGTTCAGGTCAGAGCCTTGTCATTGCTCGGGGTTCCGCTGTCCTAGCTGGTCCCAAACTCCAAAGCTTGCAGTTGCCTGGGAGACTGTGACAGCACAGCTCACAGTTTACTCTCTGTCTTATCAAACCATCTTTGGTGGAAAGAATTTCCCCCACAGATGCCTTGTGATAAGCCTTTTTCCCCACTCACTGTCGTCTCCTCAACAGCTGGGACATTCCCAAAACATTCTCCTGCTTTCTGGAAAAATGTACACCATACCTGATGGTGGGCAGGAAAAGCCAGCGGTTTTTAATGTTTTCTGCACCGTTGAATTTCTGCTGCACTGCCAAACATGATTATTGTGCTGAATTTAAGCAGTATTTTCTTTATTGGCTACATGTCTCTATACCTGTGCAAGCATTTCTTCTGTCTACAAGGATGAACCTTAGGAACACCAACATTTTACTTATCACAGCTGGAGTAATGTTTATTTATTCCTAAATTAACACTTGGAGAGAAGCTTTAAGAAAACTTCTCTTCTGAAAAAGATAACATGTACAAGTGTGATTATTTACTAACTTCAAAAAAGTATATCTTATGGATGAAAGCATTTATAATACGAAATACTGAACACAACATCTTCTATAAAAATAAAAAAAAGAACAGCAATTTTGGAGCTGTTTTTAAGATAAAATTTGTATGAAAAAGCGAGCTAACATCATTATGGGACTTACAGCTGCATTTTTTTTTTTTTCTAATTTCATATTTTTATAAGAGAAGCTTTCANAGAAAAATGGGTGAAAGAGTGGTACTAAGGGAGAGTACTGCTAAGGGGAGTAGTCCAGTTAGATTCATTCTGTATAACTCTTCTCACTTCTTTCCCTGTAGTAATTTGGTAAGGTTTCTATCCTGGGTTCTAGCCAGGGAGGCAAATAGCGCAGCCCCTTCTGTAAGGGAAGGGGCTTCACGGATATTTCCCTATTTGTTGGTCTGTATGGGTTTGGGAGGGAGCACGTTCAGGTCAGAGCCTTGTCATTGCTCGAAGTTTCGCTGTCCTAGCTGGTCCCAAACTCCAAAGCTTGCAGTTGCCTGGGAGACTGTGACAGCACAGCTCACAGTTTACTCTCTGTCTTATCAAACCATCTTTGGTGGAAAGAATTTCCCCCACAGATGCCTTGTGATAAGCCTTTTTCCCCACTCACTGTCGTCTCCTCAACAGCTGGGACATTCCCAAAACATTCTCCTGCTTTCTGGAAAAATGTACACCATACCTGATGGTGGGCAGGAAAAGCCAGCGGTTTTTAATGTTTTCTGCACCGTTGAATTTCTGCTGCACTGCCAAACATGATTATTGTGCTGAATTTAAGCAGTATTTTCTTTATTGGCTACATGTCTCTATACCTGTGCAAGCATTTCTTCTGTCTACAAGGATGAACCTTAGGAACACCAACATTTTACTTATCACAGCTGGAGTAATGTTTATTTATTCCTAAATTAACACTTGGAGAGAAGCTTTAAGAAAACTTCTCTTCTGAAAAAGATAACATGTACAAGTGTGATTATTTACTAACTTCAAAAAAGTATGGCTTATGGATGAAAGCATTTATAATACGAAATACTGAACACAACATCTTCTATAAAAATAATAAAAAAGAACAGCAATTTTGGAGCTGTTTTTAAGATAAAATTTGTATGCAAAAGCGAGCTAACATCATTATGGGATTTACAGCTGCATTTTTTTTTTTCTAATTTCATATTTTTATAAGAGAAGCTTTCAAAGTGCATTGTTTGCTCCTGCAAATTTTGGACACCCAACTACTCTTGGAGTGCCAGCACCAGTTTGTGTGGGATTATAGGGACAGCACCAGTCTAGGTGGGATTATAGGGACAGCAGCAGTTTGTATGGGATTATAGGTACAGCAGCAGTTTATATGGGATTATAGGGACAGCACCAGTCTAGGTGGGATTATAGGGACAGCACCAGTTTGTGTGGGATTATAGGTCCTGCAGCAGTTTATATGGGATTATAGGGCCAGCACCAGTTTTTATGGGATTATAGGGCCAGCACCAGTTTGTGTGGGATTATAGGGACAGCAGCAGTTTGCGTAGGATTGTAGGTCCTGCAGCAGTTTGTATGGGATTGCCTCCATTTTAGTTCAAGTAGTCCGGTTACAATCCGCAGATTTTGATTCAGAGTCACAGAATGCTTGGAGTTGGAAGGGGCCCTAAAGAGCAGCGGTTTCCACCCCCCTGCCACGGGAATGGGCACCTTCTAAGGGATGGGGCACCACGGCTCCTCTGGGTGGGCTGCTCTTGCTTCACCACCCTCGTGTGAAAAGATTTCTTCCCAATGTCTGATCCAAACCCACCCTCTGGCACTTTGGAGCCTTAGAACAAAGCAGTTTCTCAGTGTTTCTCACCTGCCATTACAGCTTGCTCTTTTCAGAGCACTTGATACAGTTCAAGAGGCAGCAGTCATCATCATCCTTTTCTTTTTCCCTTCCTGAAGGACGCCAGGTCGTTTCTCTGAAATACAGAATCCTTACTTTGAGTTGCTGCTGGTATTGCTGAGTATAAATACATACATACATTTATATATTCCTGAGTATAAATAAATTCCAGGTTAAAATACCTGGGGGTGTCAAAGCACCTCTCTGCCATAATGTCCGCGGGAGGATGCAATGAATGTTCCTCAGAATGCACAAATCCCTTCCAGCAGAGTGTCCTCCAAGGCACTGATCTGCCTTTATGGAGTCCAAGGGGCCAGGGAGTGGCTGGAGAGCAGGGAAGAGGGCGCTGGTTTGGGTAAAAGTCCCGAATTCCGCTGGCCAGGCACACTCCCAAAATGAGAAGCAGCTTGCTTGTTCCGTGGGCTCTCCTAAACCACCGAGGGCAAGAGCAAATCCAGCAGTGTCCGGAAAGAAAAATCCTTCCACCCACTCAGGCACTCCTCAGCAGCCTGTTCTGCTGCTGAGCATTCTAAATAGAAATAGCTGCACAGTTTCAAAGAATAATTAGAAGGAAAAAATTAAAAGGCTTGAGTAATCCCGGATAAAGCAGTCTTTTTAAACTTCAGTTAGTTCTAAACATCACAGCAGCTGCTACAGCAGCACAGGCAGAATTTTGACTTGTTTTTCCTAGTTGCTGTGGCATGTTGGAGCAAATGACTGAGCTGCTGCTGTTGGCCAAAACCTGCTTCCCCAAATGTTTCATTCTGCTTTCTGTGATTATTTTTAATCTGTGTTCTCTTAAGCTGTGTTATCATATGTGAATTCTGGCTGCATATTTTTTTTTTAAAGTAACTTATTTGCAGCTGTCAGAGATACCTTATGAATAAGTTATCAACCATCCCTAAGAGCTACAGCTGCAAACATTATTTTTAAAAAGTAATAAGTCTCTGAACATTTTCTATTAATGTATTTATCAAATGAATGCACTTAGGGTTAAGAAAACAGCTTCTTTCTGTTAAAAACAACACCGCATTACTTATATTTCCTTTAAAATTAATACATCAATGGCAGCTTTTGAACTGATTGAAATGATCTTTTAGGAAAACTTCAGTTTAAATAAACTGGTTTTATCCTAGGAGATCTCAAGGTTCTTTGGGACCATCCCACCAAACCAGGGCACATAATTTGCCAGTGTAATGATGGAAAGCACAAAGGAACTGCAGATTTTCAGTTTTCCTTCGAGAGCAGCAGAATTTAGTAGCATAATAAAAGGAAACACTTCTTGCAGAGAGGGACACTAGATGGTCTGTGCAGCAAGATTTAAAGAGCTGGGTGCTGCCTTTCAAGATAGGATTGTGTTGTTTTGAGGAATGATGACCAAACAAGACTCCAGATGAAACTCTCTGACTCCAGAGAGTCAGGGAGCTGGTCAGATCACTGGAGATTTAGGCAATAAAAATATTTTTTTTCTTTTTTTTTTTCAGCAAAAAAAAATCATAACTTTAAGTAAAGAGTCTAATGACTTGTGTATTATTGTAAAGAATAACAAGGATGGAGAAGGGGATTGTATTGTACCTAAGCAATATTTTAACATCTGAGGCTTCGCTAGGAAGGATTTTAGAAAACAACCACGTTCCTGGGCTGTTTACTACTGTACAGAAACAGGTAGCAAAAGGTTGTGATCTCTTTTTGGGAATAATTAGTCCCTTCCTTGCGTGTGAGTGGTAAAAGTATTTAAGCTTAATACTGTTGAAATAAAGACCGGGAAGGTACCGTCACTTAAATTTTTATTTTTGTCCTTCTCAGGAATGCTGTGATTGTTCCGGGCTGGTCTGCACTGGAAAGTAGGAGTACTCAAGTGTGATTTGCATGTGAATTTGTGCTTTAAAATATTTGTTTGTTTAGTTGTTTAACCTGATAACTGCACAGTTTCCAGCCCTAGAGGGGCAGTTAAATGGACAGAAAGCAGATTCGGAATATTGATACTCTTGTCCTGGTCATAAAGCGGGTATATCAATGTAAAGCACTTTTATGCTGTGCCCAGGGGAAGAGGCTGCACCATTTTAATGGTGCTCTAAAAGTCAAAGTGATAATACTTCCCGATATTATTATATTGATAGTTATTTTATTGCCTGTGGATTCCCAGGTGATGCTGCACCAGCCCTAATTTATGGAGGCATTTTTCACTAGTTAGTTACTTAATGGCATTAGGCTAACATTTCTCAGCCTTGTTAGATGGGACTTTTTCCTTTGGCTCCTCTGCTCTTGTTCTGGGCTCTTTCCCTGCCTCTGCATGGGCAGTAGCTCCATCCCCAGGGCAGAGTCCTGCTGCTGTCCTGCCTTGGAGGAGGTGAATTGCTACCAAGGAAGCTGGAAAACAGTTTTTAAGGCTAGCCTAAACATCTGCTGCCAGTAATTAGTCTCCTACCCAGGCAACTGGGGGATGCTGAGCTGCTGCCGGCTCGTGGGGCACTGCTGACTGCTGTGTCTGGTGCTTTATGGCTCCCTGAGGGTTCTGGTGCACAGTCTGAGAAACCAGACCTGTGGTAAAGGTAAAATCCAGGTGTGGGGTGTGCTCGGTGCACGAGATGTATGAGAAATGAGACAGGCAGTGGGAGGGTGGAAAGGAAAACCAGAAAGGCAAGTGGAGCTGAAGCCAGGTGGGTTTGACAGTGGAAAGGAGGTAAGAGCAGGGGAGGACAGACCCAGGGAGAATTTGGAGAGCAAGTAAATAAAAGGAACGAGGAGCAGTGGAGTGAACATGGCGTGTGCTCGTTTTCGCATAAGGTGGCAGAAATTTTAGGACCTGTCTCAAGCTCCACTGCTGCTGTGCTCTGCTGTTTTGGAAACGTCATTGGTATGATTGCATCAGCTTGTGAACATGCTTTAAGATTTGGCATTACTTAAATAGTAACACCGTTCGATTTCACATTTTTAAAAACCCTGATTATGTAGACCAGGGCCTAATACAGTTCAAATCAATGCATAGTACTGACTTGAATAAAAAGAGGGGAGGGGAATCCTCCCCCATATTAATAATCGTGAATTAGAGCTTTCTGCATAGCTGGGGGGGTTTTCCTCCCGTTTTTGATTTTCTGCCTTTTCTTCCCAACAGTTCTTGAAAATTCTAATTTAGTTCGGTAATGTATAACCCCCAACTGGAAAGTGAGTAACTGGGAGACAGCTGCAAAGAGAGTAATTGATTCTGATAAAAATACATCATGTGTTAGTGCTCTGGAACACTTCATAGTTTGTTTCATTTTGTTTTGGTTTGTATGTTACCGTCTTTCAGTAGTCAAACTGAAAATGAAGCCCCAAACAACAGGTGATGACACTCCTGATGTGTAAAGGGATTATTGTTAAGTGCATGAAAGAGTGGTGTACAATTCCAGAGGCAGAGAGTGCTTTGTTTCAAGATTGTTTCCTCTTGGTTGTTACAGGACTAAGAGTTTAAAAAACAATAGCTCCATTTCACCTTGGGCTGAATGGACAAAACCCCACTGCCATTAATATCTATTGTGCCTTCTTTACGGCTGAAATTATTTTGGTTTGATGTGACTTACTGGAGAGGGCAAACAGCAAAGAGATGCTCTAGTTGAGATCTGGTGTCTCTGCTGAAAGCTGGAGCCCAAATGTCTCTGTTGTTGCAGAGTGTGAGCTGGTGCAGATGGAAGCTGGTGATATGTGCGTGATAATTATGCTGTGTCAAGTCTCATTTTAAAGCCCATAAGTATACCTTTGTAAAAGAAAAACAAACTACTTCACCGGCCTAGAGAGAAGCATAAATCATGTATTTTTGTCATCTCCAAAGACCACTATAAGATGAGCTTTAATATTTCAAATGCGACAAGCAATCCATACACATGAATCACAATTTGAGTTCCATTACAGCTGAGCTGATATATACCACTGTGTGCTTTATGGGTTTCACTCTAACAATATTAAGTAAAAACCCAAAGCTTTTTGTGATGAATACCTAACCTTTTACAAGTATTTGTAGCGCTGTGGTCCAGAGCAGCAGATTAAGTGTTGCCCTACAGGCTTTAATAAGAAAATTCTGTTGCCAGTTTTGACCTCTCAATATTATTCTATCTAAAGAAAAGACAGGTATTAGTAGAAGGCTAATACTGCAAAGGTACAAGAAAATCTGAAATGCTGAAAGGGTTTATGGAAAATGTAGCCCTTAAAGATTGAAAAGAGTCAAATAAATGAACAAAGTTTGAAGAGACAGTTTGGGGGGTTTTGGTGGTTTTTTGTTTTGTTTTGTTTTTTTTACTTCTGCTTCTTTTGTTAGGCCTAGGCTTTTTCTTCCTGGGCTCTGGAACTTCTGCAGCAACCCAGTACCAGTTTTTCTCAATTCTTCTATTTATAGTCAAGTCATCACTTGAAGTTCTTAGTCTCCTTTTGAGATATTCTCTCATGGCAGTATTTTCATACGGTTAGTGAATTTTCTTTTTATCTCTGGGTATTCTCATATTTTTTGTTACAGCAATCTGGGCCTTTCTTGCAATGAATCAAAGTTGGAGTTACTTCACCTTTGAGACTTTTAATCCTCTCACTTCCCCCTGGGGGAATAAGGAGAAGTGTAGCGAGGGAGCTGGAGACGAAGGGTAGTGCATAAGGTTAATTTTCAAGTGAATTGGTTGCTGTTTTGACGTTCTTGCTTTCTTTGCAGACATCTTTTCATTCCTCTCCCTTTTATGCTAGAAAATTATTAGATATGCAAGAGCAAAACTCCTCAAAGCTACGCTCCAAAAGCCTATTAAAAATAGTCTGCAAGCAGATCAGTGTGAACACACGTCAACACCTGAGTGTTTCCCAAGTGGCTCGAGCACTCAGTGGTGTGATAACAAGACATGTGGGAGGATTTTTCCTGGCTTTTATCTTTCGAATATTGATGCTCCTGACTTTTTAAAATTCATTTCATCAAGTGGCGCTGCAACTGAAACAACAGAAGGGCAAGAATGAGATAGTTTAAGGTGTTTGCAGTGGTATACAAAGTATTTTGCCTCCAGGCCATCATTTCTAACTCATCCCAAGTTGGCAGCAGTCAGAAATCGCTGCCAACTGACAGCTGTTTGCTGGGCAACATGAAGAGATTGAGCTGGTAGCTCCTGCTGGACAGATGTCTGTAATGGAGGAAGTGTGATTGTAGCTGGCATGTGTTTCATTTTCAGAGCCTGGAAAATGGGGGTGTATCTCAACTGCAGCTGCTTCAGTTTAGGAAGGTTAAACAAGATACCTGATTTGGGGTAACCAAGAACTCAGCGTGTGCGCAGTTAAACTCCCCCTGCCTCCACCCTTCTGGGGCTGAACGCTGGTGTTTTGGTGCTAATCACGTGCTGTGTGTCTTAGTTTGGAAAGGCAGGTGTCTGCCAGGGAAAAGCCGGAGCTTCCCTTGGAATGGAGAATGTAAACCCCCTCCCTCCAAATTATTATAGTTTTGAAATTAAGGGGCTTTCAGGCAAAGATATGGGAATAGGAATAACAGTTCTTTACTAGGGGTATTAAAAATGTTGTAGTACAAAAAAGCAAATGAACAAAAAAGTAGAAAACCCCGACAGAGTCAGAACAGGAGCTGACACCCCGTTGGTCAGGGTGTTGGGAGCAGCCCAGCCCTCCTGCAGTGCCAGACGTGGCTCTGCTGGAGCAGAGATGATCCTGCAGAAGGGCCCAGGGGTGCTGGGATGGGTCCGGTCTCCCTCTGGCAATGCAGTGCACGCAGGCTGTGCTGGGCTCTGAATCCCAGCTTTTATCCAGGTAGGAATGCTGGGCTCCTCCCCCTGGGCGGAGCCTCTCCCCATGGATGCTGGAATGTTCTCAGCCATGCCGTGAGCCTGGATGGCCCCTGAGCAGCAGAGATCCCCTGGAGGGAGGGTGGGTCCTGGAAGGGAAAAAGAACCCTGCACCAGCTGGATTAACAGCTGCCCATGAACAGAAGGCACCCGCACCCTCCTCCCCCCTGGAGCCATGAGGAACGGGTCATAGAAGAGATAAAGGGGAAAAAAAACCCTCCACAGCTGGTTTCAACAGATGGGAATAGAATACATCTTGCAGTGAACCCAGGACACTGTTTCCATAAGCACTGTGTGGAGGGAGAGGGGCGGCTGCAGAGGGATGTGACAGGAGGCTGCACTGTGGGGTGAACAACTCACTGACACGCTCCATGAGCTGAGGAGGTTCTTCAGCTCTGCTGTCAATTGACACCTTTCCAGAGTGTGAGCAATCAATAACTAAAAGAAAGTAATGGGGGAAAAAAAGTCTCTGATTCATCTTCCTTTGTGTTGGACATATATAACACTAGAATTAATATTTTGAAAACCATGAATTACTTCATGTAAAATCTGTGCTACTAAGCAGAAAATCTATCCTGCTGAGAAAAAAAAGTAAAGAAAATTCTTCACTATAATGTCTGGTTTTGTGGAAAAGGAAGGGGGAAGATTTTACAGTTTACAATATCACAGAGCTTTGAGATATTTAAACAGGCAAGTAAATGATAGGTTTGAGTCACTATTGTGAAAACAGTTTTGGGTTTCGGATTTGCAGCAGCAATGGAGATTGCTTAAGCAAAGACGTGAGGTCAAGTTTTTGCTGCTTCTTCGTCATGTTTTTGGTTTTTTTTGCTTTGACGTGATGCAAACCATAAAATGGGCTTAGAGGACTGGTTCAGTCTTCTGCTTGTGTGACATGTGGAGGTGGCACAGAGCCCTGGCCAGTGTGTCCTGCAGCAGAGCCATGTGCCCAGGGCCAGGGCATTGCCAGAGCACTTGGGTGAATCTGGAGGTGTGGGGAACTCACTCTTCAACTGGGCAGTGGAATCTGTTCCTGCACTGTCCTGGCAAACGCTGTGTGGCATATCTGGCCAGCACTGCAGCTGGTACCATGCTGTATGGGGTTACTGTGCCTTTAAGAGTTAGGATTTGCAGTATTGCCTACTTGGACACTATGTTATGTGTTTGAAAACTGCATCAGTTTTTGGTTTTTAACATAGCAAATAACACCCAAATGTATGTGTTGCTTTTCCAGAATTAAAAAAGGAAATAACGTTTCATGGGGAACAGTGGGAAGGAACACATTGCTATGATACAGGAGTTTTAGCTTTATTTTAAGGAATATTTTTAACTGAATTTGCCTTGATTTTTAGTACTGGTGTTTAAACAGATTGCCTTTGGAGTTGTAAATGGAATTTATCCTCTGCAACGTCACGTTTTTCATTTCACCAAGCCTGACTGTACTTTCCCTGGGTGGCTCTTCCCTGCAGACATTGATGAGTGTGCTGCCAAGATGCACTACTGCCACGCCAACACCGTGTGTGTCAACCTGCCCGGGTCCTACCGCTGCGACTGCGTCACGGGCTACGTCCGTGTGGATGACTTCTCCTGCACCGGTGAGTGCTGCAGCCCTGGGCACTGAGAATTTCAGATTTCTGTGCTGGCAGGCTCTGACCCCCAAGAAAACTCTGCACTGACCTGAGCCCGTGGAGAAGGCTCCCAAAATTGAGTGACAGCGCTGGGATTGTGGGTGTGGAGTTTGGATAGAAGTGTGTGATAGCACAGGGTGCAAAACTTAGAGTTTAAGGGTTTAGAATATAATTGGAATTTATAAATACATAAAGCAAGTTGGAGGTTTTAGGGCAGAGGCCAGTCCTTCTTTTTCACCTTCCTCTCCATGGCTCTGGGAGGTGTTTTGTAACTGGGTAGAAAAATCTGCATTGTATGCCATGGGTGGTTGGTTTTTGGGTTAAAAGTAAAAATAATTTAGGTGTCATTCCATAATTGGACAGTTTATCCTTAAAAGGCCTTGTAAAGAGATAGATACAACTCCAGTTTTTAGTTTGTTTGCTAGAAGTGCTGTAGAACTCTTGGCTTGTGAGACTGCAATGTAGATAAGAATTAATGAACATCTGAGTCTGAACACGAAATAACCATCTGGAGCATTAGATCCTGACCCTGGCAGAAAAGAAGATAAAAGAACAGATGAGCTCTCAGGTGCAGCAGCACTGTCACACTCCATGTCTTGTGTGTATATTCTACCTTCTGTCTACTCCCAAGTGCCACACAAGAGCTGGCCCTTTGCCAGGATAAAATGCAGACATTTTTTAGAAGGTAGGGTGTCGTTGTTAGCATGGTCATGACACAGAGAGTGACGCCATAAAAGATTTCTGTCTGCGAAATGAGCTCTAAAAATTCCTAGTGGAAAGTAGGTAGGGCCTTGTTTCCGTTTAGGGGTTTTTAAGGGACCTTCTCAGGCAGTCTCAGAAACACGAGAGGAGCTGCTGAACTGCTCATCCCAGCTCTGTCTAGCTGGATAACATCGTTCAGTGGCAGTGCTCCAGAAAGTCTGATGTTGGGATTATTCTGATGGTGCACCTGCCGTGTGAAGGAGGAAAATATCAGGTAGGTTTATTAAAATGGATATGAATCAGCTCGATGCAGTACCATGTTTAGAATGGTGTTGGGCGAGCTGTTTTCTGAAGTGGAAAGATGGCACAGGAATATTCAATGTGAGAGCGATTTCCAGCCTGGCATAACTACATTGTCATGCGTGTTATCCTTAGGGAAGGTCATAGGAAATGTTGACTTCCATGATGACAGCATGTCTTTTAGCTCATGTTATATAATTTACAAAACTGTAGGAAAGTCCTGCCCGCCCCTAGAGAGAGGCTGATACTCAATAGCTGTCAGGAAGCGGATTTGTATTTCGCCCAAAGAGCCATTATTTCTGGGTAATCTGTCTCTTTTCAGTTTTTCTCGATCTTTCACAATGTGTCACGACAGATTCAGACCCTAAATTCTGCGCTGCGTGAGGTGTCAACCTTCACAGTGATGGGGAGAATGGTTTTGATAATCTGCCTCTTTCTTTTCCATGTATGCTCTGCTAATTTCCTGATTTCCAGCCAGGCACTGCCATTAGGCATGCAAAGGGTGCAGGCAGCAAGGTGTTTGTGATACACCAAGAAAGTGTGAAGTAGCAAGACGAGTTGCTTGACAGTAATGAGGGAACATTCGCTTAAAGTGCATGCACACAAAAGAATCCGGAGCGGGTAAAAGAACAAATAATGGAATGAGAGAGACAGCTATTTCTTGCAGGTTTATTGTCTTGCAAAAAACACTTCATTCTTTTACATAGTCGTTAAAAAGCAGAGCAAGCGTGTTGCATAGATCAGGGGAAACTTGGTTCATTGCCTGTTGTATCTAGAAATAAATGTTTGTTACAATATTAAATGTAGTTAAAATAAATACTGTGCAAGAGAGGCACTAATCCTGTCTTTATATTTTGCATTATGCTTAAACAGACTTTTAGCAGCAATAGTAGTGATTAAAAAAAGCAATAATAAAAAAAAAAATCAGACAGCAACTACTTAAGTAATTTCCCCTTGTACTGATAACAAATGTTTAGCAGGCACAATAGACTGTAGCTATTACTCAGGTCTTTAAAATTTTGTTGCTCTTTATTCAAACCGAATAGATGAGACATTTTTTAGTATTTGGAGACAAATCTGGAAGCCCGAGATGGCGTGGTGCTCGGATTAAAACTCTGTGTGTGTGGGCTAAGGCTCTGCTGGCTTCAGGACAGAGATGAAGTTTCAGATGTAAGTGCTGAAGGCGCACGCATGGCATCGCACGCATTTTGTGCTCTGCTGACCCCAAAGCAGAGCTGTTCCACAGAGCAGGAGGCTGTCACGTTTTGGGAAGCCTGAGTCTAGTTCGTCAGGGTAGAAAAAAGTCATTTGCAGCTGAGCGGACTCTGTGTGTTGCTGGGCAGGCAGGCGCTTGGTGGCTGATCCCCCAGCCCTGGCACCTTTCAAAAGGTGGAAACTACGTGGAAGGTGTCAATCTGTGTGGAAGGTGTCAATCTCTGTGTGGAAGGTGTAAACCTGAAACTATTTTTAAGCTGAATGAAATGTTTCAACTTGATATGGAGTGGGGGGGTTATCTTTTTAAGAAGATAAATGGTGCAATGCTATGTCAGTTTGAATTGAGCAATATAAAGTTCATTTGGATATTGCTGAATTTCAAATGCGCTGCTCCCAGTATTTTCTCTGAAAGTTGGGATCTTAATGACATTAAACTAATTTGTACAGGTTTGACATTGCTGGAAGCTTTTTTTCCCCAAACAATTTTTGGACAATAGTTTCCGACTGTAGGTAGGAACTTCTGTGGTTAGCAGTAAGAAGCTGCTGTGTTAGGAGATGTGCTGATGGCATTTAAAATGCAGTCATACAGACAGAGTGACTACAACAGTATTCTGTATCAAGTCCGCAGTTATGCTGAACTCTCACCTATGACTTAAAATTAAGTAGTGGCTATTTTAATTAATAATCAGTCTCACATAAACAAAAGAGCTGGGATGATGAGGTGTTCTGAGACAGGTTAGTCAGCCTAGGAATAACTTCAGCCTGTGTTCACCACGAAAGGTGCATCAGTGTTTTTCTGCTTACCTCTTCCCAGGGCTTTGTGCACTGAATGTTAATTCAGTTGAGTGAAAGATGGTTTTATTAAGAGAAGTTCCTGTGGAATAGGAACCTGCTTTTCAGTCCCTTCCCGTGGCACTGACAGGTTGTTCATCTGTTCTCTAGTAAATCACAGTCCTGTCCATTCTGAAACTGGCAGCGAGATTTGCTGCTCCAGATGTTCTCGTGTGCTGGAATCTACTGATTTAAAGCATTTGATTGATTCTCACCTGTTTGCACCCTGGTTGCTTGTTGAAAAATAAGTCCTCTTGGGTTGCCTTCTTCTAACACAGCAGTTTGGGAGTTTGCTTCAGAAGTGCATTATTTCATCTTATGCCTTTTGAAACCTGATAAATCACGCAACAAGAATATAATACTTCTATTTTTGATGGGCTGCATCTCTTCTCTGGTATGATGTTAAAAATTCACGTGTATGATTTTCTGTAGTTTGAAACTAAAATATATCGTTCCTGTGTCTCACTGCCATTCAATCAAGTATGCAAATGATTTTTCATCTAAACAAGATATAAGTTACCTGTAATGGCCACATATGTCACGCTGCTAGGAAGAAAAAACAGTGTGGTTAAATTTCTTCTGCTCTTGTATAATGTTGGCATTTTCTATGAAGACAATCACAATGATCACAAAAAAAGATTCCTGGCCTTTAACAGCTAGGATAACCATTTAAAAACCAGTGACTAATTTTGCCATATTCTCCTTGGGGCTGCATGGAACACCAAAAACTTCCTCAAATCCTGCAGTCATTCAAAGAATAAATTCCATTTCTTGTAGCCACTACTGGGCTTGAACACTGTATTTTGTTTGATTTGAGGTTTTCTTGTTTTCTTGTGTTTGGTTTGTTTGGTTTTAATTTACTGCAAATATTCACTAAATATGTAATAAAGCTTAAAGACCTTTTCAAATGAGAGTGCCAGGAGATTTTCCATTCTCTATTCCCATGCGTTACTCATGGCCATTCTTCTGAATGAAGAAGCCTCCTTTGGAGTTGAGAATGTCTCAGCCCATTTTATCTTTTCAAGAAGCAGTATGGAAAGTTCCCTGGCCCTCCAACGTGTCAATAGTGCCCATTCTGCCAAAATGGGGTGAGACTTACGCAAGCTCCCTCCTCTTTGTGCGCCAAAGCTGTGCTGGCAGATGTTTTTGTCTGTGAAAATAACCCACCTCCACGTTTTACTGTTCTGCATGATGTTTCAATACCGGCCTGTGCTTTTAACCCTCTTTCAGTCCCCATTTGCTGTGGTGACGTTCCCAGAATTTCTTTAACCTTTGGCTTCTCAGAGCAACGAGTCGCTAAAGTATTTGTGTGTTACTTGCAAAAAGCGAGTCTTTATCTACCACAGAAACAGGAATTATTTTCAAAATATATAGTTCACTATTCTGTGAAAAAATGGATGTTACATAGAAATATATTATTTCGATGTCTTGGAATAGAAATATATAATTTAGAAGACGTCTTGAAATAGAAATCTTAGTGTTGGGTTTATGTTCAAATTTGATTTTCAGTATGGGTAAAGAACAGGAAGTAGGAAAAGCTAATGGGGTTTATGTTCTAATTTGATTTACAGTATAGGTAAAGAAGAGGAAGCAGGAAAAGCTAATGATCTTGACAGGTTTTCCTGTAAGTCCCTTCACTTCCATCCTGTGTGGTTTCGGGGGCAGCATTCAGTTTTGAACGTGCTGCACTTTTCAGAACAAGCCCTTCTGCGGCTTGTTATTAGAAAAGTTGTGCTTGAAGCACAGAAGAGCATAAGAGTTCTGAGAAATCTCATTTTCAAGGGGGAAAAAAGTCAGCAACCCTTTCTGCTGCTCTTCCCTTCTTCCCCTCCCCTATCCGTGAAAAGCAGCTCGGCTGCAGAAACTCCCTGCTATGGTTAGAACAAACGTCCAAATTGTCCGCTATTACTCAGATTGATGCCTTTGTATTTTTGTTGCTGGGCTTTACCTGTCAGGTTCAAGGTGGTGTAGCTGACCCCACACTAATCCCAATAATGCAGCAAGTTTCACCAGAGTGAAGTGGCAATCTCAAGGGGCGGGTTGCTGGCCTCACATCCAGAACCAAGTGTGTGTTTGTAAAAGACCTGAATAAAAGCTTTCAGGCAGAGGACTGATAATAGGGTTCCTCTTTGAAAGATAGTGCTGTTTTCTGAAATCTAATCTAGTGGCCTTCATTTCCACTGTTTCTTCTTCGTGAAGTAAATTAGCATTCCAGAAAGCAACGTGGTTATTTTTGGGGCGGCACTTGTACTTTCAAAGAGCTGTGCAGGGACTTGGATGCTCGGGGAGGTCAGTAAGCAAATATTCCAGCTGTCCTTGTTCTGGGCTGGGGCAGTGGATTGATGGATTTGTCTGCTAGCTGCAAACATGCCTGGGGCAGCAGGCAGTGAGGACGGCTCTGTGGTGGAATCGTCTTCAGGTTTTGCGCAAGAGCTCCCCTTAGATCTTGCTGAATGTGCTGGTTCAGTACGGGCAGCAAAAACCAGGTAGCCATCAGCAAAGCTGCCCAACTTTTGCATGAAAATGATGGAAATACCCATCGGGTTGGGGCCATAGTTATGTCAGTGTTTCGAGATAAGGTGTCAGATACTCAGCACAATAGGTCGGGCTGGGGCTGCGGGCCCCAGGTAGGTGTGGACCCCCCCTCGATTGTGCTTGGAAGCCGTGTGTGTTGTGTGTTTGCCCTTCCCTGGAAACCGCTCTGCCATTGCACGGTGAGGGTGTGAAACCGCT
>WBMY01007253.1:103204-173550 GCA_013397315.1 Donacobius atricapilla | reverse complement strand
TCCCAAAATTCCCAATTTTTTCCCCACTTTCCCCCAAACCCCCAAAATTTTCCCCGAAATTCCCCCAATTTTTCCCCCCAAATTTTCCCAAAGTTCCCCAAAATCTCCCCCCAAATCCCCAAATCTCCCCCAAATTTTCCCCCCAAAATTCCCAATTTCCTCCATTTTTTTTCCCAGATTTTCCTCAATTTCCTCCCCAAATTCCAATATTTTTTTGAAATTTTCCCAAGTTTCCTCTAAATTTTCCTCACCCAGTGCCTCCAGCAGGAACTAGGATTTGGGGTCAGGATTTTGGGAATTCTGGGAATCCCAAAATTCACCCAATAGTTATTAAATTTTTTTTTGTAAGTTGGAAGGCCCACTGTTGTAGACAGCAATCCTGGACACCCTCCTGCCTAAGATCTCTTCAGATAGCAAAGTTCATGGGATTTTTTTCTTTCAGATAAAATTAATTGCCTTTTTATTGGAACCTGCCATCTTGACCTGCAGTTGACCTTGTATTTATTCTCTGTCAGCAGAGTTGGTTGTTTCAGAGAAAATACAGGCCTCCCTGCAACTGTAATATATCACAGAAGGAATCCCTTCCCTTGGTTCCAGCTAATGATCATTTTGTGCCTTGAACCGTAAGAATCAATAATTTCATAATTAAATTCCAGCTGGCAAGATGATTTGTGCTATTCATGTTCATTAAGGGGCTACTATTTTGAATATTACTGGACTTAAATTCAATACTGCCCAAAGTGTTTTATTAGTTAGACCTCTTCTGCAAAATGAGTGTTTCTATCTGTCCACCCTGATTTTGTTCCCCTTTAATTTCACTAGGCAAGAGAGCCTTTTTTATTAATACTGGGTAAGAGTGTTCTACACTCTGTTACTCATTTTACATACCTTTGTGGGAGCTGCTATTAATTTTCTCGCAAGTACTGAATAATCATAATCTTTAAAATAGTTTCATTCAATTCTAAAGAAAACAAATGGGACCTTCCAAGGAAGAAAGTTAAGTAGATACATGAATATTGTAGTGATCTTGAAGAAATAATCATTTTTATCACTTTCATGCTCTACAAAGAGGAGGATAATTGCTGCTATCTGTTTAAATCCCTCAAATGCTATTTGTTGGTATAATTTCAATCGGCCAAAATACATTATTTCCAATGCCCTTACATTTTAAACTCAATATAAAAATGTGATTGCTTTAGAGATGAGAAAAGTAAAGATTGTCTCTGGAAAGGCAGTCAGGTTATTCTGAAATACCTGATCTCATTAGGTTGGGTGAGCTTGCTGTGATTTGAACCGATCCGTCGGATGGAACAAGGGATGCTGGACAGTCTGGGTTGGAAAGGGCCTTAAAGATCATCTGGTTCCTCCTTCCCTGCCACGGGCACGGGCACCTTCCGCTCTCCAGGTGGTTCAGCCAGCCTTGGGCACTGCCGGGCATCCGGGGCAGCCGCAGCTGCTCTGGCAAGGATTTGTTCCTAACACCTGACCCAAATCTACCCTCAGTTAAGGGAGAATTAACAGCTGGAGAGTATTGAACGCCACCACCAATAATAATTAGATGCTTGCATTTCAATCCTTCCAGATACCTCAAAAGTGTCTTGAGTATCTTAGTGTTTCTGTGAATCAGTTGCTTTGGTTTTACAATAGAGAACAGCACACAAAATGTTATTGCGAGGATTTTTTTTTCCTCTGGTAAATATTTGTGTACATCTCTTGTTTGTTTGTTTGTTTGTTTTTGTGAAGGTTTTTTTGTTTTGTTGTTGGTTGGTTGGTTGGGGTTTTTTTCCTCCTTTCCTGCCCATCGGCGTTCAAATTATAACCCTTAAACTGCACATAGCTGCAGTGGGAGGGTGGGAAAGTTCAGACGCAGTGAGATATCAATTTCAGATGTTGCACAATGATGACGTTGCCATTTTTTCTGTGGTTTCTTGACACTTGTGATCTGGTGCTGATCATGATGTTCCTGGTTCTCCTCCACCATTTAAAAGGTGTCTCGTCTTTTATAACATGAAAAACTTCGTAAAAATTGCAGTTTTTCTTGTAGAGACACATTCTTGCTCTTTAAATGTTTTTGTTTAACATACGAACCATACACTTACTGGCTTTACAGAAAACACCGTTAAATACTATGTTCTAGCTAATCTCAGTGAATTTTCAGTGGAGTTTATTCTTTCTGAGCTTCAATATTAACTCTTATTTTTTTTTTCCAGAAGTGAGCTACATTTGTTTCTCCTTAGTGGTTTTTTTTGTTTGTTTGTGTGCTTTCCTCAGAGGATCTAAAGCTATTAGCATGCTATTGTGTTCTGTTCCATGTCTTTGTCCTCCTGCATCTTTTCTTAATGGCAAGTGAAACTAGTTCATATCTTATTCCCTGCTGCCTTCTCTCCCTTTGTACAACCGATAGAAATCTGAGTTACAAGTTCTCTCTGTGCTTGTGATTCAAGGCTTCCCCATTTTCAGGTTTAGTTTTGGGGATTTTTTTCCATTTATTGCTATTCATCATCTTTTATTCCTGTGGCATTTCCATGCCTGGCTCAGTGGTTATCATACCAGCACTGGGCTGAGATGTGGTGACCTGTTCCAGCCTACAAAGAAAATGAGAAAGGCCTGTCCACGATGAGGTGATAGTCCTGCTGTACTTAATGACTATCCCTTGATATAAAATAAAATATAACCCCCCAATAATAATAATTACTACTGTGCTGCAACCTGCATTGTGCCTTCTCAGGTGAAATGGCACTCAGTGAGCATCTCAGAATAAGAAGTGTTTCCCTTTCGAAGGGCTGTGAAAACCTTACAGCACAACGCCACAGGCTGTAATAATGCCAAGTAAAGTATTTCAAAGACAGTAAGCCTAAAATATGAACCTTCGCCATTAATTGCTCAGAAACAGGATGAAAAATGGGATCCTGAGCGAAGACTGTCGCTGTTCTTTATGTTAGAAACAGAAGATGGAAGTTACTTTGGGTCTGGAGCTGGCGGGTGGTTCACCCAGTGCACGTGTGCCGCTTCCCCACGGGGCTGGGGAGGTTTTAGGGAGCCCTCGAGCGCAGGAGATGCCTTGTTCAGCTGGCTCTTCACCCCAGGCTTGTCTCAAGCTGTCCACGTCAAACACACTCCACTTGGGAGCCACCTCTTCTCTGCATTGTGCCAGAGTTTCATTCACAGTGTCTGGGGACAAGGAGAGGAGGGACCTCCCAAAGCTGATTTCCCGCTTGTGTTCCCCCCCGTCACACCTCCAGCAGGGACCTGCTGGGCTGTGCCGGGCTGTCCAGCAATCCCTGCTGGAATTCTTGCTTTCAGTTATGAACAGGGGGAGGAACAATGCATTGCAGGTCAGGCCTCTCACAGGGTTAACTGCACTGAAGTTGTTCCTTTTTTCTGTTCTCTGTGGCTGCTTTCCAGAAGCTCTTGGAAAATGCAGCAGTTTTGCCAGCGTTGGTGTGGTCACTGGTGACATGTCTTGGTGACACGCTGTTCATCTTTCCCAGTGTGGAGACTTTTTAGGATGCCCCCAGAAAAGCTTTTTCTGGCTGAAAAAAATAACTTTCTTTTAACTTCTCCCATAATAGGGAGAGTTAAAAGGAACAATCCTGCATATGTTTAATTTTTCAGCTCTAATATTATTCCTGGTTGACCTTATCTTGCCTCTTAATGAATATTTGAAAGGTGTTTCTGTCCTCTGAATTTTTCTGAACTGCGTGTGACTCCAGCGAGGTGTGCCTCACAGGATGCCTTCCTTGGGTTGCAGCAGCACGAGGCATCCCATTGAAATTCAATTTGTGCTTCCAGGCAACTGTTTCGTTACACTAATTTTATTCACTTGGCATCTTTTTCATGCTGTCACCTAGGACGCAGGGTCACATTAGTATCAGAAGAAATCCTTTTTCTCCTTCCAAATGAAACTATTAATAACTCAAATCGCTATTAATTTTTAACGTATTAATTGAGTGATCTCTTTCTGTGGCCTGTGACTGTTGTGCATAAGGATCCTGCTTCTGTTGCTGCAAGGTGGAGAGTGGAGGGGGGCTCCTGGGTGACACCCACCCCGTCTGTGTGCACGGGAGCGGATGGCAGGAGCTTTCCTCCAGGGGCTTTGTCACTTCGCGATGCTGCAGCCTCCGTCTGGGATCAGGTTTTCTGAGCAATGGCTCAACCTGAAAGCTCCGTGGTCCTCAATGGGAAAAGTTCCTCGATGACTCGAATGCTAATTTCGTGCTGATCTCAGCACTTGCTCAGCAGAGCTCGGGGATCTGATGAAAAGACAAATTCCTCTTTTCCTGTGACAGCATGTGCAGTTACTCACAGACATTTGTCGCGTGACACACGAGACACTGATTGTTAATGATTGTAATTGGGTTTGAGCCCCTAAATGGGAGGTGTGAAAAGGACTGAAATTACAGTCTTTATCAAAATTATGTGCGAGCCATAGTTACACCACTTTCCTCCCTTCCCCTGACTGTGGGACAGGAGCGGGCAGGGGACCCAGGAACCTTGCCTTTTCTGCTCTGAACCGGGCTGTTCTTCTAGGAAACAGCCAGTGAAGGCACAAACTGCCTTTGCAGGGATCGGGGACAGTATTTGGAGCAGGAATGTTATTTGATGTGTCAAGTGTGCCTTCGTATTTCTCTCTGCGGACAAATGGCAGGAGCCGAGGGAACGGCCTGAAGTTGTGCCAGGGGAGGTTTAGGATGGATATCAGGAAAAGTTCTTCCCGCGGAGGGTGGCTGGGCACTGAACAGGCTCCCCAGGGCAGTGGTGGCAGCCCCAGCCTGGCAGAGCTCAGGAAGCATTCGGACAGTGCTCTCAAGCACATGGGGTGACTCTTGGGAATATCCTGTGCAGGGCCAGGAGTTGGGCTTGGTGATCCTGAGGGTCCCTTCTGACAGAGCATGTTCTGTGATTCTGTGTTTAATTAGTTTGATCTTTTCATTTCCTGAAATCCTGTGAAGGGTAATGTCTGGGCATACCTCCTGACACCTTCCTCCTAATAATTTTCCAGAGATTGTCAGTTCGATGCCTAACCTGTGGCAGTAAGTTTACATCTGTCATTTTCCTAATGGGCTTTTATCAGGTTTGTTTCAGCCGTTCCTTGTTTGTGATTATCAGCAACCCTTTTCAAACTGTCTCTAGATTATTTTATAGTGCTTGGACATGCAAGCTAGCCCTGAAATGTCAGTGGTGCTCCAGCATGTCATGATGTGTTTGCCTGTCACCCAGCAGTAAAAAATGTCAGGCTCCAATCTTTTGTTTTAAATGGCCCAAGTATTCCACATCCAATCTCTTTCCCATCCTTGTCTGTTGGTAAACCATTTCATTATATTAGATGAGCTTCCCACTGGCATAACACCTTTCTGACCATTTCTTCACAGAAGTATCTCTGCCATACAGTCAGTTAATCAGAGAGAGGGGTGGAATTCAGGTTGTGCCAGTTGTTCTCGCCCCTAAGATTGTGCTTTCTCTTTGAACACGTTCTACAGGAGGGCCAGTGCTCAGTTTAGCTAACAGAATCCCTTCTCTGGACTGGAATTCTCTGTGCAATGCCGCTTTTCTTTGCTGAAACACATGCTGGAATTAAATTTTAAGCAGTACATTACCATGTGGTGTGCATAGGTGCAATGTGTTTTGTGGAGGTTGTTCCTTGTGAACATGAAAATTGTTCTTTGCAAGTTCACCCTTGCTGGATTCTCACTTCTCATCTTTTCCCTCGTTTGACTTACATCACATTTTCTGGAGAAACCTTCTAACCCTCCTCCTGAAGCCTAGTGCTTCCTTTGAGGTTTGTGATCATTTAGCCCCAGTTTCTCACCTGTCCTACCCTAGCAGGAGATTTTGGGTAGCGCTCTCTGAGTCAGTCACGCAGAGAAGGGAGCCTGGAAGTGAGAGTGGCTTCGTGCCCTGGGGGATCTCAACCTCCAGCAAATTTCTGCAGTGCTTTCGGTGGTGTTCGGTGGTTTTAGGTACTTCAGCTTACTGCCTCTTTATCCCCAAAATCATGTTCTGCGTGTCCTGGGGGAAATACTCCTTTCTTGCCTCATCGTCAGGTCTCTTACAAAATCCTGTGGTTGAATTCCATTTTTTTGTTGTCCTGCGGGTATCCTTTGGTAAGTTCGCTGTGAAAGCCTGCATAATGTGTGGTATAAAAATTCTGTTTGATCCATCTTTTGTCTTAGCTGTGGGGTCTTCAAACTGTGCCCTGCTTTGCTGAGAGGTTAAGAGGGTGTAGCCGCAGCCAAAGGAGCTCAGGTTGGGATCTTGTCAGATCTCATAAGTGTGGCCTATGGTGATCACTGTTGTGGTAGAATATCTCCAGGGAAAAATATAGATGCCCTATGAAATGATGATGCACTAGTTTCTATTTCTGCTTTCAAATAAAAATTGATTCTGTGAGTTGAGAGTAGATGCATGATGCTGAATTCGCACGTCTTGAGGGGTAAAGCAGTTTGATCACTTCATTCCATGTTGAAGTTCTGTGGTATTTTTGTGAGGCTGAAGGAGTTAACGGAAGGCTCATACACAGGAGCGCCATGAAGAACTAGCCTCACTTGTTTTATTTTTTCTGTTTTAAATTTTTTTTTTTTCAAGTGCTGAGAACCCATTTATCCTAATTAAATCCGTTGGGGAAAGTTAGATTTTCAGCACTCCGAGGAAATAAACCATTTAGTAATTTAGATGCCTAAATACCTAAAATTGATTTTTTCAACACCCATTTTTGAGAATGTCAGTCAGCTTTCTTGCTGTAGTTACAGCCAGGGTTTTTTTTTCTTGTTGTTGTTTTTTGTTTGTTTGTTTTTCTCAGATTCTTGTATTTTCTTGCAATATGATGATGTTTACCCCGGGAAGCAGTTGAGTCACCCTCCTGGAGGTATTTAAAAGATGGGGAGATCCTCCTGGGGATATGGTTTAGTGGTGGGTTTGGCAGCGCTGGCTTGATGGATGGACGGACTCAGTGATCTGATGATTTTATGATGTGACATTTCCTGTTTACTTCCAGTAAGAAGCAAGATTCCATCTTTGCCCTGTTAAAAGCTTAAAACGTACAGAAATTTATCCTTTAAGCAGCGTTTGCTTATTTAAAAAGTAGTACACAAAACATAAAGGAAAACCTAGTGGCTCAATGATGTTTAATTTTGTAATGAGAAAATCAGAAGTGTGCTAAGTATTTTTGACTTTCATATCACCTGTTACACATTCCTGCACTCTAAAGCCTTTTCTTTGCATCTCTGATGGGTGCAGAGAATTAATAATACGTGTCCTGTCTTCATTCTGCTACACAACCCTAGGTGTGATTTCATGTGCTCTTGTGGAAACAATTCCACCCTCCTGTGTTGCAACAGCCCCAAGAGAATTTTGTGCTTGTTAGAAATGGGGTGTATGTTGCTTTTGGAATTTCTTTCTGGTATGGTAGTGGAGTGCTGGAATCTGAAGCTCCACAGAACTTTTATCACCAATATAAGCTCATGAAGCCGTGATGAAATGTTGGCTAAAAATTGCGTCCAAAGGTCTATTACATACATTTTGTTTTACTGATTTTGAGATTCCTGCAGAGTAAAGCTTTCAGGTATTGTTGAACTGAAAGCACCTGAAAGATGAGATTCTGAATCAGCTTGATAGAAGTATGCACCTTTCACAATTTTATGGATAAAAAGCAGCCTGTCCTGTTATATTGCTGTGTAAATAAAACGAAACATATTGCTTGAGGGTTTTTTTTTCCTGACCCAGTGCAGGTGCTTGGACCATATTCAGCTTTTTCCAACAAAGAAGCAAAATAAAACTGTACCCTAAGATTTAATGCTTAACAAGCATCTCTCCTGAAAATTGTAAATTAGGCAGTGGCACTTGCTAGACAAAGTCTCGGGTACTTCAGATACTGTCATCATGTGTGATTTCTTTCTTTTCCTACGTGAATGTCCTATGATTTAGAGAAATGGAGAACTTCACAGAAGTGGTGTGTTGTTCTTGTCAATACCAATATTAATGCCACGCTGCAGTCCAGTTGGAACTGGAGAGCTGCTTTCTTTCAGCACGGCACGTCACATGTAATTCAGGGCTTTATTTGCTTTCTGTACGAAATTACCTACTCTGTAACTGTGTCAAGAAAAGCAATAACAACACAGAGAAATTTGGAATAACCAGTGGTTTATAAATACACAAATCAATATGTGCAATCAATGGATTGCATAGAAGTCCAGTGCTTTGATGCTTAAGTAGTTTGTGAAAAAGCAAAGGATTGTATTAGGAGTTTCACATCCCATAGTAATAATCAAGATGATCATACTGCTTAGCACGCTCCAATTAAAACCCACTGCTCTGCCTTATAATTCAGGCAGGGGGGCTTGTGTGAGGCACTGTGTGTGAGGGAGAGCTCAGGACAGAATCCCAGCACGTGGGCCTGTGCTCTGGGCATTGCACCCAAGGTCATACTGTGTCTGCCATGAAATCTGGAATTCCTTTGGGACTCCTGAAGTAAATAAATAAGTGAATAAGAGACTGACATGCAGGCTAGGTTGCTGCATATCCCTAGAAGTAGCAGTGCATAAACTGGTTATTCTGGTATGTAAATCTGGTAAGGAGAATCAGTTTTAAGAGGTTTTTGCCCTTGCAGATGAGGATGTATCTGTTTGCTTTTCAGCACATCTCCCATGTGTACAGCAGTACATTTTTGTTGATTTTGTGAATCATTTCCTGTTCCTCTGAGGCTTTGTCTTAATAATTGATACCCCTTAGTCTTAAAAATGGGTTTATACTGGAGCAATAGGTTGTATACTTCTTCCATCCCGCAGCAGAATTTGGGAGGTTAATTCTGAGCTGCAGGAAGAGAAATGAAGCTCCTGTGCACTCTATTATCATTTAATTTAGGGATTACTCAGGGGCTGGAAGGTAGGCAGTGTGCAGTCCTTACTGAATTTTAGTGCTGAAAAGTCGTCTGGTGGGACTTTGCCATCAGAAAGTGAAGTGTGGTTCCTTCCTTAGGGAATTTTTTGTTCGCATCTCGAAATGTGCAATATGCAGATCTTAAAACTCTTGTAATTAATGTTTTGTGTAGATGCTGTCTAATTTGAATTCAGTGCCTGCCTCCACAATTGTGTTTGAAGTCTGCTGGCAAGTTTGAGAATTAAAGATAACACATAGTTAAAGAAATGAATAACCTGGCTTTCAAAAACCAGTCCACAGAACTGCAGCAGAGTATCCAGCTGAGTATGTCACGTAGATTGCCATTTCACTATCAGCCTCTGATAAGGATCTCTTTGGAAATTTCTGTGTATATCAATATTAGTCACGTTTCACTATTATATAAGGGATGAAAATTCGATGTAAAAGACTACCCTTTATACTGGGACTCTTTACATTATTCATCTATTAGCTGGTTTTGATAATTTTAATATTATTTACCAAGTTGACAAGTCTACTCAATTTAAATGCACCTCAGAAGACTGGGGAAATAATATTTAAGTGTAAAGATAAAACAACCATGTAGACTTCCAATGGTTCTTGAATTTTCAGACACTTGATCTAGTTTGTTTAATGCTATTTTTCTTTAATCTCGGGGTGAAATGCATCTAAATCTAAAATGCAGTTTTTCACTTCTTCAGCTTCTCCACTTCTTACTTTGATTTCTTGTTTTCTTTTTTTATGATTGTATTCAGAAACAGTAAAACCAAGTGTCTCTCTTCCCACTTCCTTACAAAATGTTATATAGGCATTTAAGGTATACGTGCAAATATTTTATAGTGTGCTAGCAAGAGATCAATTCCTTTTTTTCTTCTCCTCTTGCAGAAAACAAATCCAATGTTACTGTCAGCAAGGCTACCCTATTATTCATCTTGATCTAGTCAAAAATAAACTTTTTTATTACAACAATTCAGAATTTCTTCCCTGCTCGGTGAACTCATCCCATGGAAATTCAAATGGGCACTGTTGGCAGCTGTTTTTATAGAGTTGTGAGGCAGAACAGAGGATCAGAGTGCGAAGTACCTTTCCCTTGGGGGGCAGAAAACGAAGGTACATACATACACAAATGCTCTAAATTAGCCATTGCGTTCCGAGAAGAGACTGGAGATGTTGGCTCACTGCTCCGCTGTGGTCAAAGCCGAGCAGGGCAGTGAGATCCTTTGGGGAAGGCACTGAGAGCGAAACGATAAATGTTATTATGCTGTTGTATGAATTGGTGATGCTCTGAATCCCGTGTGTGACCCTGCTCTGCCCATCCCACAGACCAAGGGCATCCCCTGCAGAGCTTCAGCGCAGGAGGGGACGTGGTGGAGCAGAGCTCCTTCGGGGCCTAGGAGGAATTTGGTTCCAAGAGGCAACTGCAGGCACAGTTGGAATTTTATATTCAAATTAAATCCCACCATTTCTTCCTAATTACCCAAGAGTAGCATGTGTGTACTCTTTTGGAATGTAGTCTAAATAATTTCATGTTCAACACCAGAAGGTGTTTGTTGTGTCATAAATAACAAAGGCATTTTAGCTTCTTATTAAAAGAATGGCAAATGGGGTACTTCTGCCTGCATTTTTGTATGTTTAAGTGCTCATAAGGAGAGAGTTACAGAAGGAAACTGTGGGGCTTTTCTGTTGTGCACCCTGTGCCTTCTTCCTGTTTCCTTTTGGAAATGGGCGGGGTGAGCTTGGATGCTGAAGTTGGGAGTGGTATAGATAAAATAACTTTGTTCCTTTGATTCTCAGGAGTAGAAAAACACATTTGATTTTGTTGGTTTTTTTTCCCCCAGAGTTTTCTGGATTCACAATTAGCTATTATCATTCACCAGCTTACCATCTATCTCCAGTGTAATTTCTTGTTTGATGTATGCTGCTTCCTTCTAATTGCCTTGGTTTTCTGTGGGAGACTCTTCCTGTGTGTTCAGAATAAAGCTTCCTTTTATTCAGTCTGTTCAAAAGAGGCCCCTTTTGTTTCATCACAACTTCTTGTGAGCTGAAATCCTGATTCCACCAGGTCCACAATTCTGCCTAAATTCCGTTTTTTCAACTGATCATTTTTTAAACCTTAGTTATTACAGAGACATCCGGATCCTGATAAACATGCAACAAAGGGTTGTGGCTTTTTAGGAGTATTTGGAGAGATGACTTTCTCCTTTCTGAGTCTTCAAAGACCATTCATTGCTTAATGGCTGCCAGATAATTAATTTTACATCAGGCCATGCACTCTATACAAATGGTATGCGTACTAATAAAAAATGTTGCCATCCCATGACCTTGCTGTTCTGCTCTGTTCTCTCCAAGCCTCTTGGTCTGCAGAAATGTTTGCTGCATTTGTGGTTCTGCACCCCACAGGCTGGCTGTTACCTCAACAATTTAGAGAAAAACTTAGATTTCTTTTCAATGCTATACAAAAATATGAATAAATGGATAGTCAGAGTCTTTGCACAGTGTATTCCAAAGATGAATGTTTTATTATTGAAGTGTGAAGGCTTTGAGGAAGTAATGAAAGAGAATCCTTACAATAAGAAAATTGTTTCCATCTTGTAAGCAAGTTTAAACTGGGGCCTTTTCTTGTAATAAGAAGTGGAAGTAGCTATTGTGAAAGACCCCACAATGGAATGTCTCCTGTAATTCCATCCCAGCGTCTTTTTTTTTGAAGAGCATCTCTATTTAAAGACAATGAAGATCAAAATTTCTGAATTCTTGCATAAAAATAAATCCTGTGTTAACTGTACCTTTTAGAAATTATAGGTTTGAAATCCTTCACGTGCTTTTGCACAAGGGAAAGCTATGCTGATCTTATGACTCTTGACCAAAAGGTTCTTAGCTTCACTGTGTGGTTTTTGCTGTGTATTTTCAGTGTAGGGTTCTAATGTTCAATTAAGTATTTTAGACAAAGCACGAACAATACAAATTCTAGAGTTATTCCAAGCATGCACAGAAAAAAAAGAATGAGAGAACAGTAAAGATGTCTAGATCCTGCCTTTACAGCCCATACAAATCCAGGAACTGTTAACAGTGTTGTGTCTTTCAACATGGGGAAGTAGAGGCATCCTATGAATTCTGTGGTACTTCTGAAAAATGCATTTTAAAAAACATACAAACAGTATAAGCAAAGGCCATATTCCTCTTAAATAATGAATAGAAAATGATTTTGTTGGAAAGATCTTGTTCGTTAGAATGTGGATATTTATAATACCCAAAACCTCTAAAGTATTATTTTAATACTTTTCTTTAAAAAAGAACTATTTTATTTTTTGACTGATGCTTCTGATGTTAGTTGTCAGAGCTGCGTAGAACCTTTCACAAACACCACATTTCATGTACATATGAAGGGAGAAAATTTGCATTGTTTATATATATAGTCAGTTATGTGTGCATTTGCTTTCATAAATATGTGACAAATCCTTTTTTGTACCTTGCATGTGTTCTGAATATTTTTTTTTGTGGTTGTTTTTACTGACAAACAGTTTTGCAGTGTCATGTGGGTGGCTTTATGCAGAATGTATTACCTCAGGCAGGCAAAATCTTTGTCTGGCACCTTTCCTTCTGCTCCCAGTGCTTTTCCTCCTGCACTCTTCACAAAAAAAAAAAGTTCTGATTCCTTCACAGAGATTAGACTGGAAAAATTGTGGTAAAAGGGATTTGACAGAAATATGAGTACGTGAAGGTTGCTGACTTTTGTGCCCCTGTTTGAATATTACAATTTATTCTTCCCCTTGAAGTGATCAGCCATCAGCAGCTGGAAGGGGAGTAACTCATTTGAGGTGTGCAGGAGCTGCTACGGCCTGCTCTGGGTTAACTTCCTTAGCCCTGCATAGATACTTGTGCTTTGAAGAGAGCTGAAAGTTTGGTTAAAAATTAAACACGTGGTTTCACAACTGAAACGCTGTGTGGTTGAATAAAATGCTGCTGCTGAAGGGGATGCCTTGGGAAGGCTGACCTGGGACAGAGACTGGGCAGAGCTGGAGAATAAAGCAGGGATTTATTGAAAGGCCTTTAGGGTGCACCTTGGGCAGGACAGCGCCTGGCCAGGGCTGCACCCAAGGTGGGCACAAAATGGGCACAAAAATGGAAAACTGATCATGAGGTTTTACATTTTTATAAGTTTTGGTCCGTTTGCATATTGGGGTTTAATTGTCCAGTGACAGCTGCAGGCTGTGAGGTCCCATCCTGATTGTTCCTCCCTCCAGCGCATCCTTGTTTGTGCCTTTGGGCTGAAAGTTGTCCTTGGTGTGCAGCAGGAGAAGGATTTGTTTTGTGTCCCTGCTGTGTGCAGAGCTGAGTGACACCGAGTGTGAGCTCAGAGCTGCACCCCTGGCAGCACAGAACCTGAAATACAGGAGAGCTCAAACTTAGGGCATCACAGGTGGAGGTGACAGAGCTGTTAGAGAGCCTTGACGTTTCACAGCAAGTCTTCTGCTGGCCTGTGTGTTCCTGCTGCCCTCCTGCCTCCGGGGTTACTAATTTTTTGGTTTTACTCACGTGCCGGGTGGATGTTGGCGTGCAGGGCTCTCTGCTTGGTCGAGCACACATAGGGGTGTAGTCTTGGTTTTTCCGCCTGAGATGTTTCGATTTCTAAAACTCCGTTCCTATGGAACTTCCTGTAAACAACAGAAGATGTTTTTGCTAATTATATTTTGTTTTCATTCCTCTTTGGAGGTGGAGACCATTTGCTGTCTCTGTGCTGGCCAGTGTGATTGAGTGGGTGTCACTGCTAACACCAATCAGTTCAGCTCTAGTGACCCCGTATATAAGGAGGCCAAATTTTGAATAAATGTTCTTTAGCCTTCTGACAAACTCTAGAGTTGTGTGCTCTGATTTCATGTCCTACAGCACACAGAGGGGCACAGAGTGCTCCCAGCTGCCTTGGCAGCCCAGGCTTTGGGCTCGTTTCTGCAATTTCTTACCCGTGTCATGTCCTCGTGTCTCCTGGGGTGGTTTTCCCGCAGTCTCTGTTCTGCTGCAAGGGGGTTCTGCTGTCTCTTATAACAGGACATACAACCAGCAGCTCCCCAAAACTGTTTTCTGGTGAATCAACTCCACTTTGTATGTGATTGTTATCTCTCTAAGGCCATGTAGTATTGAAATGAGTTCTGTCACTGTCCGGATAAACTTTGATTAGGCTGCTTCTGAACAGAGTAGAGGTAACTGCAGTACTTGTTTCCTACAGCTGTGCATGTGCTGGTGTAAAACTGCCCGCACAGAAACATCCGGCCTGTGATACTGGTGGTGTGGACTTCTAAGGTGGTGCATGCAATCATACAGCACAGATGATGGATTTGTGTTTTTGTAAAAGGACAATTAATTTCTCACAGATGCTTCTGGAGGCAGATGGCCATTCTGAGGTGAAGGCTGAAGAGAGAGTGAACCTCATGGTCATTTCTTTACAAGGTGGCCTGACCTAGGTGTGAGCTCAGGGTATTCACAGAAGATCTTCTCTAACGTTTCGGAAAAGTTCGTGAAAGCTTTTGAAAATTTGAGGCAACTTTTGTCCAGAAAGAAAACATTAAGTTTAAATGTGTATTTTGCTGGCCTTAGCAGTAGCTTGGTGGGTAGGAAATAGGGCCAGGAGAGCTGGAGCATCGGAGATGACGTATCCTTTCATCCCTCATCTCTGCTTACAGGAAGAATAAGTAAAGTAGAAAGGAAATGAGCAGTGGACATTTGATTCTCCATTGTTTTTGGGGGTTTTTTTTGCAATAAAAGATTGATATCCTTTAATTTTCTGTGAAATCTTCAGTGTTTGAGGATTTCAGAAGAATGATAAATGCTAGGGAAAAAGCAGAATCTTGTAATATCCTTGTTTCATAGAGGGGGGAAAAAAAAAGGCTCAACAAACAAACTGACCTTGTGGTTTTACCACAAAGCATGAAATAGATGCAACAGCAACACTGAGTAACAGAAATGCTGATGTTGAAGGCAGAGATTTCATGAACAAATTAACTTGCCTGTGAGAAAAGAATGGTGCTGCTGTTGTAACTGTTCATCAGCAGTGGTTGCTGTTCTTGCAATAAACATTAATAATCCAGGTGAATGAGAGCTGGGTCAGGGAATTCTGTCCTTCTCAGTAAGCCTGTTCTTTTCATCTTTTCATCTTTGATCATGAGCTCATTTTGTGTGTATTATCTAGCAAATAGGAGTCAGAGAGATGGATGGCTTCAGTCAGACTCGATGGTGACAGTTCCATTCCTGAGCATGGCAGCCCATTGGTTAAATGTACGTGCATGTGTGTATAAAACCCTAAAAGTTACTTCTGTTCTCGTTTGCTGGAGTCCCTTTCTTGTGCTCCTCATTTCCAGCTACGAGGGAAATAGCCAAAATAAGACAACTTTGGGCTTTTTATCTTGGCTCTGCCCTCTTGGGATGCAGTGTGTGACTCCCTTCACTTGCTGCGCAGGCTCCTTCTCTGCCAATTTTGTTTGCTGTCTCGTCAGTATTTACCATAACATTAAAGCAGAAGCAGGCTCTGCCTGATGTGCTTGAATGGGGATTTTTGGAAACACTGTGGGTATGGAGGCAACATTTGCAAATTAGTCACAGTCTCCTTGGAGTTCAAACGGAGCGTGAGCCCACTTTCCACGCTCCCTTCCCACTGTGAGCACACAAGTGTTCCAAAGGATGAGCTCCTGTGAGGGCACAGAAAACCCAGGAAACCTTACTACTGAGAGATTCTTAAGGATTTTTCATCTGGATGAAAAGAGTTTTGTGCCTTGGCAGGAAATCAATGCTTTCTCATTCTTATTAGGCCTGTAGCAACATCAGCTACAGACATCCCGACACCAGGGAAGGCTTCATTCAGAGTTCCCATCATTGCAGCCCTATTGCTGCTCAGAAATCTTGGGATTCCTCATGCAGGTGGGGTTCCCCTGCTCCTCCTGGTGCTAGCAGCACCAGGATGTCTCATGAAGGGCAGGCTGCCATGCTCTGATTTGTTACTGACTCTTTAAATTACATATCTTTGAAAAACCTGGCCTCTGTTTGCAAAGTATTACTGTGGGATAGCTGCTCTGTCAGTGCTAAAATCTTTCTGGTATTTCCAGCATCTGTGCATGTGCAGAAATGCTAAACAGTGATTTACATTTCAGAGTCCTGCAACAACACAGCAGACTTATCCTCTCCTGTGTATTTTGGCAAAACACATCTGGTACCGCTGGGAAATCTTTATTTATACTTGAAGTGCTGAGGAGGTAACAGACTAATTTTGGCAATTGTTTGAGTAGGAATGTTCTTGTGTACACACATGGGCCTATCACAAAGGCATTCTCATTAGAGTTTGAATACTAACACAGGAAAGCTAATGACAATTAAAAGTAGGAAGAGGAGGGGGAGATTATGGAGAGGGTGTCTCTTTTAAAAGAAAGCATAATTCAGCTTCAGCTGCTGTGAAATGCCTCCTTGGAGGATAGCCTGACACTTTTTGTGTCTGACCCAGCAGCCTGAGCACCGTGAGACCAGAGCAGCAAAGAATCAGCCCGTGGTACAGTTCCCTTAAAGATGAAGGGGAGAACGGGCAGCCCCTCAAGCACCCTGGCACTCTGAATATGTGAGGCCTCTGAAAACTGGCAAGAAGCTGAAATCCTAACCAGGGCTAGGGACCAACACGAACTAACAAGTATAAATTCAAGCCTGAGTTTATCAGCTGAAGCCAGGCACATATGAGAGTGTGTGTGTTTCTTGCTAAAAGCAGAGAGTGAGAGCCTGATATATTGCTTTGATGCTGTTTAAGAGAAAATAGTTGCAATCCATATCATTTTGCTGTCAGACGTATTTGAAAAATGGAAAACATGTTGGATATATGTTCTGCAAATAGTTATCAACAGTGCTCCAGAAGCGTTTGGTTTAGTGGATTCCTTAGAATTCACCGCTCAAATCTTACGTGCGAGTTGAAGTATCTTGGAATAATTGTTGTTCTGTACCGTGGCGGAGAGAGAGCATTGCAGAGGTTAATTGTAGCCTGTCAAGGTCTGTGATGCTGCTGTTCTCAATGGAGAGACTCCTCCAACAGGCTCAGTCTAGTCTGCAAAAACTGGTGTTCGGGTCGTGTTTTAGAGGCACTGCCTCTCTGATCTGGAGAAGGACAGACAGTCTGCAGTCCTTTGAACACCCTGGAGGACTGGTAAAAACCTTAAGCAAATCCTAATTCCAGGAAAGCACAGCTTTTACCTCTCAGCCTGATATCAGCCTGCTGATTGCAGTTGCATAAATGGAGGCTGCAAGGAAGGGTTCCAGATTCTGATCTTTTATTATGTCAATTATCTGTTATATAATATGATATGTATAACATATATCAATTACATGTTGATAAGGTTTTTACTCTCAAAGTTCTATGGAAACCTGCACCACTACAATATATATTTTCATACATAAAAATATTGCATATTGTATAGATATAATTTTAGCATGCCTTGAATTGCACATGCAAGTATAGTTATCATTGCCTTTTTGAGATAGATATGCATTGAAATATGGGGAAATGTGTTCTTATATTCTGACTAGGAGGCATAAATTGGAAAGACAACTGGAGGTTACAGAAAGGGGTTTGCATTCTAATAATTATTGAAGTCACTAAGGACAAGAATCGTGTGGTTTTAAGAAAATTCATTGCCTTCTTTTGATTCCACTGAAGAGAACTGCAAAGGTACCTGTGCAAAAGTGTGAAATATTCAGGCTTTCTTTGTGCAATCCTGTGCGAGGGGAGCTCCTTGTAATTGCAGGAAGGAGAGGGAAGCTTTGGGGTCGTGGCCTGCAGCTGGTGCTTTACAAGAACAAAAAGGCAGCAGCAGAGGGAAGTGCAGGAGCTGTGGCAAATTTAGCTCGGGGCAGCAGCTGGGAGTTGCTGGATGAAAGCAGGATCTGGCCCGCTTGTCTGGGAGCCTCTTTGAGGCTCGACGGTATGACTGGTGCTCTAAAAACGTGAAATGTTCCTGTGTGCTATTAGAGAAAGAGTCAGTTCAACGTGAGTGAGAGCAAGTTGTGACAAGTGAACTGTGTAGTTAAAGGGCGGGCTGCTAGGGCCCCGCTGGTGTTACTTAGCTTGTATTTATGATCATTACTGCTGGTGATGGACAGTGATGCAAAGGTTAATCTTCACAGCAGATATTTTCCCCTGATAATCTCCTTCACATCTTTTTGTCACAGCCGTACTGTAGCCCTGGTTTTTCAGCCTGAGATGTTTTGATTTCTAAAACTGAGTTCTCATGGAATTTTCTGTAAACAGAGAAGATGTTTTTGTTAATCCTGTCTTGCTTTTCATTCCTCTTTGGAGGTGGGGACAATTTGATGTCCCTCTGTGCTGGCCAATGTGATCGAATGGATGTTATTGCTAACACCAATCAGTTTAGCTCTAGTGACCCGGTATATAAAGAGGTCAAATTTTGAATAAACTCAGTTTCAGCCTTCTGACAAACTCTGGAGTGGTGTGTCTGATTTTGTGTCCAACAGTGACACCGTACTTGGCCTCCTCACCAATTTTTTTTTTCCTGTTTTTAAACCTGAATAATCCACTGCTGCCATGCACATACTGGGTTTCTGAACTGAAGCGAGCCCACGAGCTGACTCCCATGCCAAGCCCCCAGCGCTCAGCCCTTGCAGCATCCTGCTTCTCCCGCTTGGTTTTCAACTCCCCGAAAAGCTCGCCGCATCTTGTAAATTGTATTTATTTTCTTTTTTCCCTTCCCCACCTTAGAGCACGACGAGTGTGGCAGTGGGCAGCACAGCTGCGACGAGAACGCCATCTGCACCAACACCATCAGGGGACACAGCTGCACCTGCAAACCCGGGTACGTGGGCAACGGGACCCTGTGCCGAGGTAAGGCTGGTGCTGGGGGCACGCCAGGAGCTCCTCACTGCCTCCTGTGCGCTGGCAGGGATGGAGGTGGCAGTGGTTGGCTTTAGGACACCTCCTGGCCAATGGAGGCGATGGGGATTGATTCGTGCATGAGCTTGATATATATTTGGAATGGAGGGAGAAAGGATCCTTGTGTTTGCTGCACTGAATGCTGTCATTTGAGCTGGTGTGTGGGCTCGACGTTTCTGAGCCTGAATTTCAGCTCGCTGACCATTGCCGGCTCCTTTCCCAAGGGAAAGCTGCCAACAGTTTCTCTTCCCAAAACATCTCTCTGCGTTTCTCAGCACAGGCTCAGCAAACAGTGTTCCCTTTGCCAGAACAACTGTCCCAGGGGTTGTTTCCTATTCCTGACCCAATGGAGAGCAGTGTCAGTGCCATGGAGCAATAACAGACCTTTTTACACAGCGTGTTCTAAAAGGAACTGTTGGGATTGTAAATAAAGCTTCTTTCTCTGCTGACAATGATATGGAGTCAATCCATTTGTGTCCTACCGTGACACTGGTATAATTCAGCTTTTGAGTGATGTTCATGTTTTATAAAATGTGGATGGTATGTGCTGTCACCTTTGGCTTTTGAGTTTTAATGAGATGCATTTTAAATTAGGATAATTGTATTTTATGCTGGCATCATGTGGTTGTTTTTTGACTACTTGCATCAGAATCACGACTTTTTTAAACATGTAAATCTTTAAATGGGTATTTTGAAGATTTCTCAGTTTTGTATACAAGAAATAATGATAGCCAGCCATGCTTTCTGTGAACTGTTCATTTATGGCATGTCATTTATTTAGGATTGGTTTTACGTTTTTCTTTCGGCAGAGAAAGAGAAGCAAATATTTCATATCAGGACAAAGGAGGGTTGGAGTAGTGAGGGCTCTGTCTTGAAGTACTACTGAGTTGTAACTCCTGAATTTATGGGTTATATTTGTCTCATAAAAAGCTATTTTTTTGTCTTTTCTGGGTTTTCATACTTCTTAACAGAAAGCTAAATTTTAGGAGTTGGTTTTTTTTTTGAAATTACAACAACTGAAGCTGAGGAATGTTCTGGATAAGCCATTCTGTACCATTTGGGGCACAACAGGCTGAATAATAATTTTTCAGACTCTTGTAAGTCGGCCAAACAATTCCTTAAAGGACAATGAGCTTTGATGTCGTTCCTGTTCCATGCTGAAGTCCTGCACCAAGATTGTCCTGTCAGCTGCTGAAATACCAGCCCTCAGACTGGTTTGGACATGACTTTTAGCTGGGTGCTTCCCACCCATGCCAGAGCAGGGGGAAACTCACTGCAGTATATTTTTGGTCTTTGGTTACAGTAAATATCAATTGCAGCGCAGACAGCTTGGGTTTCAGAGGAGTCCTGAGTACCGAACAGCCTGACTGTAATATTTTCTTTTTATTATTATTATTACCTTAATTATATTAATTATGTTTCTTTGAAACTGGGATGTTTGGATTAGTTAATAAAATCTTATGTTTTCACACTGTTGTTTTTTTTTCATTTGCATACCTTTAATGTGCCAAAAACTCCCAAGTGAAACTCCTGCATACTTATTAGTCTAGGAATGTTGTAGTAATGAAATGGCACTGGAGAAATGTGATAATGTTTTTACTCTCAACGTTCTGTTGAAACCTGAGCCACTACAATGTATATTTTCAGTTATAGAAATATTGTGTATTGTAAAGATATAATTTTAGTATGCCTTGAATTGCACATGCAAGTGTAGTCATAGTTGCCTTTTTGAGGCAGATATGCATGGAAACACAGGAAAATGTGTTCTTATATTCTGACTAGGAAGCATAAATTGGAATGGAGACAACTGGAGATTATAGAAAGGGGTTTGCAGTCTAATAATTATTGGAGTCACTAAGGACAAGAATAATCCAGCACTGCATGGAATAGTCATTACTGCTAACAAGCTACCGTTGGAATAATCTGCATTTCAGAAAATTATAAAACACACAAGATAAAGTACTGCTTTGATTTTCTGAGCCTGCGGCTCTGTGGTTACAGGAGGTTTTTCACAAGTTTGGGGGCTAGCTGAAGAAATGTGCCCGTGATAGCAGAAACACCACTTCTGCTTTTTTTTTTCACCAAGTTCAGCGGTGATGTCAGCAGTTACCTGCCACAGCGTTTCCTGGCACAAGGAAAGAGGTGTGAGCATGTCAGGACACCTATAAACTGCTGTTGGCTTGCAGTATTTTAGGGCTTTATCTTCAGGCAATACAGGTTGGAAAAGCAGAGATAAAAGTCAAGGTGATATGTTTGCTGTAATACCATCTGAAGATAAGATAAATGTTTCTATTCTCCTTGAGACACCTGCAAGGGCTTTATAAATGTTTACATGTTATGGCTGTGTACACACATAAAACAGTGGTCCCAACCACCACTGAAATAATGCATCCCCGTGGTTCAGTAGGAAATATTAATATTGTTCAGCGAAACAATGAACAGAAAAATGATGATTTTGTGATGAGAGAAAAGGGCTGGCTTTGTGCGTGGTTCTGCATTCCATTTCAGCAATCTATTTTAGCAGTGCCATAAAAAGTAAAATCAGAGTAATGATCCTCTTTGGCTTTAGTGAATAACACATTGATAGTCTTCATAAAAAACCCAGGATAGTGTTATTTTTGTTTTAGAAAAGAAAACATATGTAGTTGAATTAAATTGTATTGCGGACTACTGGCAAATACAACTCAATTACGCTGGCAGGAATTGGTGTTGTTTGCAATTTTTGTGAAAAGCACAGAGAAATAAAAAGGAGCAGAAATAATATGGACGTGAGTATAATGATTGCTGGGGATTTATGAAAAATAACCAAGCAAAACCCAAATATTGAAAAGGAAATAAAATACTCAAAAAAAAACCAACCCTGTGTAATAAGGCTGTCACACATCTTGACTAGCAAAAGATCTTGTGCATAAGGAATTGCATTGTTGTAAAGGCAGTACTCTGGGCTATGTAATTAAAGACCAAATTGTGTCAAAGATGTGGAAATGGTCACAGAGGAGGGTGATGCAGAAAGGGCACAGAGCAAGGCTTGAAGGTGCTTCAGCATTAAAAGGGATACTGCCATAGTTGGAGTGACCCCAAAAAATGGAAAGAGAAGTGGAGGTGAATGCAGTAACAACTTTACAAACACATAGCTATGTATACATAGACAGTGAGACAATAAGCTAGAGACAAACAAGATTTCCTGTGTTTACTCTCAATTTCACTGTAAGATGCAAACTTTAGCATCTGAGGCAGGCACAGAAATTTGGGTAACAGATGAGAGCAGAATGAAGCTGAGGAGAGCTGAAACCATAAGCCAGGACAACGCTGTGCCTTCACCATCAGCAAACTGGACAGAACAATGGACCCTGCATCAGGTAGATGACATATCAGGATTTCTTCAGAAAATGGTAGGTAAACCAGAGAGATCCATTCTGGAAGAAATTACAGCTCTGAAAGCAGAGGACAGAGGTGTAACTGCTTGAATAGAGAGAGATTCTGAATCCACAGATTTGTTAAATTGCCCTTTTCTATGAGGGAAACTTTAAAATAAAAAGAAGTAAGAGTTATTCAGGACATAGAAAATGTTACAGGTGAGTAGTTGAAGACATGTCATGCCCTTTTACTTGAATTCTCTAGATGAATTATAGAATTCATAGGTGAGGATGGAATAAGGACAATTGGAGGAATTCCACTAAACTTCAGGATTGGATGCGATAGTGCAGCATTAAGGCTTCACTTCAAGTGGAGGGGAAAGATGATAAAAATTGGTTTGGCAGCTGTGGTGGGCAAATGGTGGCCACCTGGCACAGCATGGCATTTAAAGTGTGCCTGCCAGGATGGCCCTCGTGGGAAATCAGTGTTTGGTGGCAGCAGGCAGGGGAAAGAAGTTTCAGGTTCCCAGGACAGTTCCAGGTTCCTGGGACAAGCAGGTTTATGAATAACCCATCAGCCACAGGCAGGACTGTGTGTGTGAACAAGAAACAGTGTCATCTGTAAAACGAGAAAAGCTCAGTCAAGGCTTCATCTGCAGAACCAGGGCTAGTGAATACAGGTTAAATACCATTTTTAGACCTCACAGGCTCTTGGTCTGTGGTACCTTGCAGTGTTTCTGTGTGTAATCTTGACAGGGCTTGAGTCTGGGAGGCTTGGAAATATATTGGGGGAAAATGTCTTTCTCTGCCTTTTGTCTTGATGAGTTCTGGTTCCAGTTCTGCTTGGCCTCCTCACACCACGTGCTGTGGAGGTGACATGTGAAGTAATGTGTGCCGTTTGTTTAAAACAGAGAAGACTTTGTGCCCCACAGTCTCCTCTGCCTCGGTGAGAGGGGAGGCAGAGAACATTTGCTGTGCGATGTGCAGTCCTGCAGCGTGGCTGAGTTTATTGTGCCCTGTACCACAGGCTGAAGCCAAAGGAAAGAACCAAGCAGGCATCATAAGGTTCCTTAAAATAATTGGTGCCATTTGGGATTAAATGCCTTCAATAAGCCCCCACCCATATTTTGCCAGGAACAATGTGCTGGCTGCCATCCAGTTTTTGTTACAATTAGTTGTGTTCTTTTGTACAAGGAGATTTAGCTTTGTCCTAACTCTTGGTATTTTGTTGCAAATGTTTGTTTTAAAGCATAAATTCTGCCCATAGACATCCTTGTGTATTACCAGAAAGATAGAAGTGGCCTTGAACATATTCAGGGGCTAAACAGGAGCGATTCTTCTGAAGCATGGACGAGGTGTGTTTGCTAATCTTTGTCTTGTAGCTTTGTCGTGGAGAATGAGCAGAAGTCAATCACTTAATCAAGTGCAAATACTGCTCACGGTACTTTCATATTTTACATGTGCAGTCTGTCTAACAGGTATATTTAGTGCGCTATTAACAGCCCATTTAGTGGTTTCTACTGTGGTGTAGATTTATTGGAATGATTAAATGAGGTGGATTTAGTTACAATCATACACCGTAAAGCGAGCGTGTGCAACATGACTGATGCCTGGGCAGAAAAACATCAGGTATTGTGAAATAAAAGTCAAAACAGTGTTTATTCTAATTAATATTTAGGCTGTGTAATGGCTTATTTCTGCCAGAGCACAGACTACGATTATTTTTTTCCCTGTTCCATTTTTCTGCAACATTACACAGGAAATACTTAAGGGATTACAACTCAATATAGGGTGGAGTTTTAAAGAGTGGAGCTGTTATTTCTAAGTGACTCAGTTCTGGGGTAATCTGGAAGTTTGGGTTCTTAATTGCACTGTGGGTCCTTACGTATTTTTGCTTTAGGATGTGTGTTTAGGAGTGGACTTTACTGGTCACTTCAGGAATCAATTATTTGGGCCCTATAAAAAGAAACCAGATTTTGAACAGGTACTCTTATTTTTTTATATGGTAGTGGGGATAATCAAAGGGAGTCTTTTATTCATAGTACACCTAGAATGTTTCCTGACAACGAGAGTACACCTCAGGCTTAACAATTCCTTTTTTTTTTTTTCATGTCAGTCAGTAAGTTGGCCTCTTTTACGCTGTTTTAATCACAAATTATAACTGGATGGACATGTTGCTTCATCCAAAGGCACTCTGAGAGCTGTCTCGCACTGCTGTTTTCTTTGTTTCAAAACAGGTATTTTTATAATTCTTAGTCTGAAATATATTTAATAATCTGAAACATATTTCCAAGAGAGAAGTTGTGTATCTTTCAATGTGTTGGCAGCATAGTGATGGTGTAGTAAACAGATGAGTAAAGATAAAATTATTTTTATGTTAAAGAACTTCTCCGGGTATGAAAAATGCTCAAGAGTATTTTTAGTAAGAGCTAAAGAAGAAAAAAAATCATTCTCTTTGGTTATTTCTGTACTGAGCAGTCTGGGTTTTTTGTGTCTTTTTTACACTGACACCGGCAAAGCTAAGGTAGATTAACTTTAAATGTCAGCAATGGGAGACAGTCAGACGTGCCGATATCTCGGTATTAAAGCACATCAGACCCCTCTGAGGTAACTAACTGCCACTTAGGTTTATGTTTTTTGCATGCACGTGTGTCTGCTGGCAGTGGGGCTGGAAGCCTTTCTGAAGCACTGGAGTGAGCGATGGGTGAAATGTAGGCCAGGATGGAAAAAACAAACACGGCTTTTCTGCAGCCTTGGAGTTTCTTGTGGCTATAAGGCTCTGAATGCTTGATATGCCTTGTTATGGCTTTAATTGCTGTTTTGGTGTAATATTCACCAGCCTCATGAAAGAATAAGTGAGTCTTGACTCATGCTGAGATTATCTTCGTTCTTCACGGTCTTGAGCTTTGTATATTCTTTAATAGCTAATGTATAGTGAATAAATCACTGCAAAAGCAGGCAAGTGCATTCATGTGCATTTTGGTGTCACGTGGCACACGAGGAGAATGCCATGGCGGGTGTTAGAGACTGGGATAGTCACACTTTTTGGGTGAGGCCTTCTAGATACAATTGATTTAATAATTTTAATCCAGTATATATTTGTACAGCAGCTCAATTAGAATTCCTACAGATTTTTTTCATTCTAAAACTAGCATGGCTGGGCACAGACTCAATGGAGTATTACTGAAGCCACTAAATTTTCTGTAGTCCTAAATCCACTGTACTAATAAAAATGAAAATTAGCAATTTTAATATAAGAATCTTTGTATTTTTGTTCATGACTAGATGTTTATCAAATGTGGTATGGTAATTGTAACTGCTGGGTTTGTGTTTGGATTTTGAGTTGTATAAACTCCCTTTGTAAATTTGCCACGTGCTTCTTAAACTCCTTCAGTTCTAGTGTTGTCCCTGGTTTCATTGCGTTGATTTAGTTGTGTGAGGTGCTGGATTTCAGATGTAATTATTTTTGCATGTGCGGTGTTTGTGTGAGCAGGCATTGGAAGTGGAGGGGCTGCTCCCCATCTCTTTGTGCTGCTGGGGTGGAGGAGATAAAGCCCGGGAAGGAGCAAGTGGTGGGGGAGAGACTCATTAAGATTTATTTTATTTCTCATTATCCTTTGATTTTGTCAGTAATAAATTCAGTTAGCATCTGCAGGGTGAGTCTGTTTTGCCCATGAAGGTGTTCAGGGGGTGATCTTTCTCTCCGTCCTGATCTCAACCCACGGACCCCTGGTTCTGTTTTCTCTCCCCTGCCCAGAGAGGCAGTGCCAGAGCAGCTCGGGCGGGCGGGTGCCTCTCAGCCTGGAGCCCTGGGTTTTCAGCCTGAGATGTTTTGATTTCTAAAACTCAGTTCACACGGAATTTTCTGTATATAACAGAGAGGTGTTTCTGTTGATCCTGTCTTGTTTTCATTCCTCTTTGGAGGTGGGGACCTTTTGCTGTCTCTCTGTGCTGGCCAATGTGATTTAATGGATGTTACTGCTAACACCAATCAGTTTAGCTCTAGTGACCTGTATATAAAGAGGTCAGATTGTTCATAAACTCAGTTTCAGCCTTCTGACAAACCCTGGAGTGGTGTGCTCTGATTTTGTGTCCAACAGTGGCATCTCAGCCCACTGGGCTGCACCGAGAGCTGAGCCCTGCCCATCCGGCACTGTGCAGCCCAGCTCTGCAGCCCCTCCAAGGGCACAGCGCTGCCTGGTGCCTGTCCTGTGTGTGAGGCTGTTCAGGGTGATTTAGGATGCACATCACTCACGGAAATGGCTCCTTTAAAACCCATGGTTCACGTAGCTTGTCAGGGTCCAGATCCTGATCTCTCTGCTGTCACAGATTTTCTCGCTGCTGTGGATTCATAACTGATTTAAAAGGAGTGTAGCAGTGATTTGTGCTTGCTGGAGAAGTGGTCCAGTCCAGACAACTGTTGTATCTTTATAAGGATACAGGAAATAGGGTAAGGATAAAGGAAGGAAAAGCTGTAGTTACGTGAAATATTTTGAAACAACCCGGCAGGTTTGTCTGCCTGTTTGAGTAAGTGCAAAGGGCTCAGCAGACCTACTCATGAGGGCTTATGAGGGTTCCTAGGTTCACATCCTGACGTGGAGAGTCTCTTGCTGACTCAGGTGCTTACTGTCTCCTGCTGCCCTGGTTTGCATTCATTGCTTTTCAGGTCCCCCTGTTCACTCTGGGGTCGTGGTCCCGTGCAGCACGCACAAAAGAATTACCAGGTGATGGCAAGTGAACAGATGTGTGTCCCACAATCTCCTGGCCAGTAAAACTGGGCTGTGTAGGAGCATGGACCATTTCAGTATGCGTTGCTCTCTCTTTTCAGAGCATGGTTAATGAAAGTAAAAATGCGGAGGTGTTACTTTATAATTGAGTTCTGCTCCGTACATCGTACTCATTTTGTACGCTCTGCTTGAGATCATCTTAGTCAATAACTCCTGTTTGCAGCAGATATATCTCTTCCCAGGTCACTGTCACCACAACATTGAGGAGCCCAATTTGGAGCCTCCCAAAGTCAAGATGCAGCTTTCTGATGCTACTGGAATGGTTCTTTTGTGTTCTACAAGCTGATACTTTCCTTTTTCTTCCTGTAGCATTGAAATCTAAAACTATCAATCATTAGCCCTCAAACAGATCCTTTATTGAAGGAACTCATTCTCTGTGCTCTGCTGCTTTTTTGGCAGGAGAGCAGTGGTTTGGTCAGCAGTACTGGCTGCCCTAAACTTGTAATCCTTATGAGTGAAACCCTGTCTGTTTGTATCTGTGCCTCTCCTGCTCCTGGGAGCTTGACATGCAGTTATGTGGAACAAAATACGTGGGGTTTTTTTTTTTTTATGGTGGCTGAGAAAAATCAGTTCATTAAGAGCATCTTGAAATATATCATTGCACAAAGCCCATGGCAGCAGTCGGAGCACAATGGCACTGGCAGTGCAGAGTTTCCTTTCTTGTGAAATCGGCCGCAGTGTGCAACCGTTTCAGGATCCATGTTTATGGAATAAGCACATTAAAAGCCAAGGAGGTGCCAAAATATCATCAAACCGTTTCTACTCCCTGTAGAACATAACCAAACAGTTTTGAAAACTGAATATAAACGTCTTACTCAAAAGTAAAATGAGGGCCTGGCAGTTGTTGGTTTTGGCAGCGCTGTGCTGGCACCCCAATGCTGAAGAAAGTAGCTTTTCACACAGCACATAATTAATCTGGAGAGTCCTTGGGCACGGGGTGGTGAGGATGGTAGACAGAAAAACTGCTGTATGTGGGAAGAACAGCCCAAACAGGGAGGGCAACATACTTGCTTTGAGAAGGGTGATGGGTAATCTTTATTCACCAGATCCTCGCCCTGATTTTCTCCTTGATGTTTGTTTAGGGCTGCAGTTGGAGAGAGAATGCTGGGCTAACAGGCCCTCAGGAATAACCTGCTTGATTGATTTTTATGTTCTTCCAGATGGAATTATTATTAGAGCAATCTCTTTTGGGTGGCAATAATATTCATGTGTGTTCTGTTCGTACAAAAGTTTTTTGGGGGACTGTTCTTTGCCATGGCAGTTGAACAGACACCATCCAGAAAACTCTTTTCAGCCTCCTCTTCCTAGTAATTTCCCCCACTACAATACATAAAGTAAAACCATTAAGTGATTTGTCAAATGTGACATCCATAGGCATATTCTTCAAATCTCTTGTGCCAAAGTGGGGGGGTCCTGGCCCAGTTAAAAAAAAAAAAATACTGCCTGTTAGTTATATTGAGAAATACATGGATTTTTTCTTTTCTGCAGTGCAGCTTCTGGTAGATATCCATCAGAGGAAAAACTTACTACAAACCCTTTACTTGACCACATTAGTGAATGTGGTATTTTATAGTAATAAAGCTTGGATCGCCCTGCATGTAGGTATGGCTCACTTTACGTGAGTTACATTGGTTGGCTTGCTAGTTTTGGAGATTGCATTTATGTTTTTGAACACTGGGAATGGCAAATCTGGAAGCCGTGCAGGATGTTTGATGGGACAATTTGCATCTTTTTATCTGGGGAGATTCTCCAGTTCAGCTGTTTCACAGTGGTGCTGGTGTTTTAGCCGCTGCAGCACGCTGAAAAGTTGAGGCACCCCTGTGTGTGTATGGATTTTTTACCTAAAGTGTTCAACAATAAAAATAATGAATGTGGCTATGCTAAGTGAGCATATGCTAAGCACAAGACTAACAGCAACTTTTAAACTCTATTCTCTGAATGGTACCTGAAAGAAATGCTGCAGTGAAAAACAATCTATTCTGGAATCTACTAAAAAAAGACAACAAATGGTGCTTTGAAGATTGTATCATCAAAATGAATTACTAGGTGAATTCAGTGCACAAACTACAAGAATAATGTGAATTAAAATAGCTCAGAACACATTATGTGCAGAGAGAATTAGAAGTTAAAGTAAACCAAGCAGAAGTGGGAATTGAAGGTGTCCTGCTTTTCAACATAATTTAAAATTCAGCCATCCAGGAGTAAAAATGAGCAATTTGTATGTCATAAAACCTAAGAGCTTTTATATAAGTATTCCTGGAGGGCCCGAGCTGTGTGACCTGTGTTGTTATTCTGTCAGTAAATACTCAAACAACTTAGTATGTCACCTTGATGGTGCTTACAGTTTTCCCAGCCCCTCTCTGCCCCCCTTTTCTTTTTTTTTTTTAGTTGTGACCATAAGGAGGGGAATTGTCAATCTGGATTTTTGAACTTTTAAAACCATTTATTTATATGGCTTTGTTATGCACAGACACATCAAGCAGGGTCTGAAATGTTAGAACTGTGTGAAATTCAGAAACTTCCCATTTTTCTTTCACAAAGGTGAAAGCCGTACGCATTCACACCTTTCTGCACGTCCATCTCACCTGTCTTCCTCTGTAATCTTTTAATTATAGGGGGTATATAGATCATGGGATGCATTTGCTGCCACTGATGAACAGGCTGCGTACCTGTTCTCAACAGCCACTTGTACTATTAAAAAATCTCCACCCATTCCCTGGAGCATCTGATTTCCCAGTGTCTGGTGGCTCTGTGAAGGAGCTGCTAGCAGTGGAAAGCCCTGGGATAGAAAGGAATGGCAGCTGGGTGTGGAGCTGCTGGAACACTTGCAGAGTTTAAGCAGGCAATATCCATTCCCCTGCGTTAATCGTAACAGTTTACCAGTGCTCATGAATATGCCACTTTTATTACCGAGACACATGGCTGTACTTTTTTTCCTGACACCCGTTATTCCTCCCTCTGAGCAGAACAAAGGAAACAATAGTTGTCTGATGTTGCCGTGACATAACGTGCCTTCCCAATAAAAGATGGAGGCAATCAAATCAGTCCTGCACGCACAGTGCAGCGTTCCCTTAGCCTTGGGAGAGAGGCAGGGGAGACAATCGTTAATGTGGTAATTTTACACCCGGCTGAGCAAGGTGTGTGTCTAACTAAATGTAAGTGATTGACTCCACTGAGACTACTTACGTAATTAGGCACTTGGTTTTTCAGTTTTATGCTGGGTGTGCTTTGCTGTGTTTATATCATACGCAGGATAAACACAGGCAAGAGGCATTCATCTTCCCCTGTGGGTATCAAGGGCGGGTTGAATTCATCATTGCTGAAGAGAGGACTGAGTAGCCGCGTCCACCTATTTCTTGTCTTTTGAATCCCTGGCAAATAGAGTGGGCTTAGAGGAAAATTTAGAAACTCATTTTCAGTGACATCCCAGAGAAGCAGTTGAAGCCAAAATAAAAATGAGTGGGAATCTGTAAGTAATTGCTAATGGTTATTGCCAAGTGATTTTTAGTGCTCCATTATTTATTTATACTTCTACTGCTCCAAAAGCCCTGAAATTCAGCAATAGCTCAGATGTTAAGGTTTCATCCCCTCAGTATTTGTGCCCCTTGCATTAGATGTTCATCAGATGAAAGTAAAAGAATCCAATAAGCACCTGCACACAGCTGGAGCAGAGAACAGGTAATATTACCAATTTACGGCCACTTGCTGTGACCACCAGCCCCGAGGAAACACCACGTGCACCCCAAGGGGATTCGATCTGTGGGTAAGAACAGGCTGTATGTTGAACTGTATTTATACTGTTGGTTATATATACCAATGATAAACACCTGGCACTGTCCCTGTGTGTGGTAACGGTGTGTGCACTGCGGCAGACACACCGATGGTGAGCTCCTGGTGCAGCAGGCAGCCAGCAGCACAGCAGCCCTCCTGTCCTGGGACACATCTCGGGGGGATAGAACCCGCAGTCATGGACTGGATGAGCTCAACAGGCATCTCGGAGGGCTGGCCACTGACTGTGGAAATGACACCCGTTCTTTTGGATATTTATCTCTGTCCAGTCAGAGGGTGTAGGATACGGGTGTGACATAGGTGGTATAGGTGAAGAGGTGGTTCATATCCTGGTTCTAGCCAGGACAGGGTTAATTTTTACGGTGGCCAGGAGGGGGCTTGGCCAGGAAATGGAGGTTATTTCACCCTAGCTCCCATCATTTTCTGGGAATGGGGGAAGGGGTCCCTTCTGGGTTGCACAGTGGGACATTGCAGTTGGCTTTTCCCTGGGAGTGAGCGCTCGTGGATGAGCTGTCTCTGGTACACTCCTCTATTAATATTGCTGCTGCTACTGTTCATTTTCTTATCTCATTCCTGTTCCCAGTAAAATGTTCTTATCTCAATCCATGGTCTTCACCTCCTGTGCCTCCAGTCCTCTTCTCCATCCTGCCACAGAGGAAGGGAGAGAGTGAGGGAGCAGCGTGTGATTTCAAGGGCTTCAGTGGAAACACTCATTGGGGAATACCATTCCTAAACCATTACTAAAATGATGGAATAGCATTTTTAGATGTAGTTACCTAAATTCTGTCCATGTGGCATTTGAGGCAATGCAGACGGTGTGTTGGGGTTTTTTTTGGTTTGTGGGTTTTTTTTGTTGTTGTTGGTTTTGTTTTTGTTTTTTTTTTTCGTTTTCCCTCCATTGTTTTCCTTTGTGTATTACTTCTGTCAGTGTTCCTATTGGTCTGGTTGTCTGCTGGGGAGATTTACACCTCGTGACAGAGTAAGTTCCTCCTAATGCATGAAATCTGTTGCACAAAAAAGAAGGTAATTACCTGTCGTTGATAAAGGTAGATGTTAGAAATCTGTAAGCAGTATTTCTTTGTGCCTTGTACTTGAAGCTGATGATTGCACATTAAACAGAAATATGATACATATCTTGAAATACGATTTCAGGCATTTCTATGGTATGTTTCTAAGGTCTGAACTGCATTTTTTGTATGTGCTTCAAAGTCTATTATATTGCTGTGTTCCAGCAGTTGGTGAGAAATATGCTGGTCTCCAGTGCAAATAAACTGCACATGACATTTGTAGAATGTGACTAAACGTTAGCAAATGTGGCATTTTCATCTGCATGTATTCATTTAATTGTAATTTAAGCCTTAACATCTTCCTGACACCATGACCCTGATAAACCTCCTAAATTGTCTCCTAGGTCATACCAGACAGGTCCAGTCGGGCTCCATCTCTTCTAGGCAGGCATGTTAGGAATGTGTTAATGAGGAATACGTGAGGACAGTCTGCTCTTGCCTTGAGAATTGCATTTGACAGATAATATGTCAAACTGCTACAAGAACTTCACCTGATACTTCTCATGATGTTTCACAGGTATCCTGAGAAAAAGCATCTTCATCAAAAACTTGTTCATTGACGTAGTACGTCACACACACACACATTTATACTTTGATTAGAAGGCATGATCTAAAACTCTACTTTATTTGAAAGTCTGACTCCAATATATATTATATTTACAAAAGGCCAGGGATTGGGGGAGAAGGCTGACACCTCTCCCCATCCCACTGGTCAAGACAACTGTCCATCAGCCGTCCATATCTCTAAGAACAGGAATGTAAACTACTTGAAGTTATGATAAACATTTGCCAGTGTTTACAGACTAGAGTGAGAGAAAGAACCCAAAACATGAAACTGTGAAACAGAAGAGAACGCTGAAAAAATCAGGGTGACAGTTCATGCCACTAGAGAATGTGTGTTACTCTTTTGACACTTCCCACTCTTTATTTGGGGCACACTGCAGGGCTGAAATGCTCTGCAGGATTGATTGGAGTCCTGCAGAGGCTCTGGGGTGCCATAGCTTGCATCTGTCCTTGTATTAGCAGCTTCAACATACAGCAAAAGCAACATTTCTCTGTACTTAGCTGCACCACTTACACACCTCTCCGTCCTCAGACTGACTCTGCTGTAGGAGGATGGAGGTTTGGGGGAAGTTACTGTAATCCTACAGCTGGAAACACACAGGTTTATAGAACAGGGAGTGGATGGAGGATGCTGAGGCTGGTGCCTGTGCAGGCAGTTACTCACATTTATGTGGAGGGTGACATCTGCTCATGGGGACTGTTGTACAGGTGTTCCGAGGCTTTAACGTGGCCTTTTTGGTGTGTGCAGGGATGAATGGCTGTAGATGTGGAAATGTCAGAAAAGTACATGGTCTTACTAGAAAGGAGGGCCGTAGAAACTTCCCTGCAGTGATACTTGAATTCCACTCGGAAGCATCCCTAAGGATCATGCCATTCCAACCCCCTGCCATGGGCGGGGACACCTTCCACTGTCCCAGGCTGCTCCAAGCCCCATCCAACCTGGCCCTGGACACTTCCAGGGATCCAGGGGCGGCCACAGCTTCTCTGGCACCCCATGCCAGGGCCTTGCTGTGATCTAAAAAGGGGAAAAAAAGGCTTCACTGCCTTCTGTGTCATATCTTGCTGTTTGCTCTTTGCTGCTTAAAGCAAAGGGTGATGTTTGAAGGTCCATTTCTTTGCATTTGGTGACCTGCAGTCAAAATAACATTTTATGCCATGTTTCCACCTTTATGCAATTAAGATGCCAGTGTAATTGCCAGAATTATTGTTAAACCCAGCCTTTTCATGAAAGTCCCCTGTTAAATCATCGACTTTATTCAGTCACGTTAGGTATTTCTCATTAAACCATAATAATGTGAACTCTTTTCCAGTAAGTCAGGTGAGACTTCGTCATGAATGTATGATAATTATATTGGTGATAGATCAAATAAAAATATCTTCTGCTATAGCAGGGTTATTTGCATTTCACTGGTGATGTTGAGTAGCTGACATGAAATCTCTTTTCTTCTTATTGCCTTATTTCAAGGGTGCAGGAAAGTGAGTACTGGGTATAAAATGATGTGAAGACAAATAGATTTTGTAAGTTTGAACCAACACAAACCTATTTGATTTTTGTTTTCCAAGCCCAAAGTCAGTGCAGGCATTTGGAAGCCTCAGATCTGATCCTCAGTGGAAGTGGATCATATTTCTTAATGTCATTATGCAGTTTTGAATTTAAACAATGCCAAAAGAAGCATTTATTCATGTTTTCTTTTTATTTTTGACTGAGACATTTGCTATGCTTGTATGGATAGGATACACTGATAACATATTCTGTGGAAATTCCGCGCTTGGCAAATTTTCCAAAACCTACACCGGCTTTTGTGGTGGTGTTTGTGGGATCACTTGGGCTGGAAAACTCCCTTAAGACCCCTGAGTCCAACCCTGTGTGGTTGCAGCGAGGGTGATGCTGAACCTGCCTGGCTTGTGAATGCAGCCACGTGGATGGGGGTGGGCTCGACATTTCTGAGCCTGAATTTCAGCTCGCTGACCATTGCCGGCTCCTTTCCCGAGGGAAAGCTGGCAGCAGTTTGTCTTTTCAAAACATCTCTCTGCGTTTCTCAGCACAGGCTCAGCAAACAGTGTTCCCTTTGCCAGAACAACTGTCCCGGGGTTGTTTCCTATTACTTAGCAGGAACTTGTTACTGTCTGTAACAGTTTGGGGTTTAGTTTTTTGGTTTTTTGGGGTTTTTTTTGGTGGCTTTTTGGGGTTTTTAGGGGTCTTTTTGTTTTTGTTTGTTTGGTTTTTTTGTTGTTGTTTTTTTTTTTTAATTATTATTACTTCATTTCTTTCTGACTTCCAAATTGCTGCCATCACTGCTCAGGAGGCTCTGCTGAAAGGTCCTGTGGACTGTCCTGAGGGTGTCCTTTGTATTGGCTGATGGGACAGCCAGCTCACTGAGCTGTAAAACAAGGGCTTTGGGTTTGCTCTGCCACGGCTTATGAAGTACATTAACTGCTTTAGTGCATTTTTTAAAAAGAAGCATCTTAAGGTCGCTTTTTCTCCCAAGTCTCCCAGCTGGCAACATGAAGTGTTACTTTGCCACCAGGACAGGATTTCTTTTGCTGTCGCCTGATGCTGGGGGTTAGGCTTTTCAGCTGCTCGGGTAGCAGGATACCTCAGTCTGTTTGGTTTATTGATTTTTTGAAAAATACATGCTCTGAAATTAAATGAATAGTTAAATACTAGACTGTCAGGAAGAAATGTCCCTTTAGTGTCTCTCAGATTAGAATTTACCCAGAAAAATGCTTCCAATTTTGAATTCAGCATACCACCACAGACTAAACAGACACATATTTTAAAATGGTTTTTTTTTTTTCTTTGCTGGTTGATGTAGTGTGAACAAAATCTATAGTGACAGTCCTAAAGGCAGAAGTCTTCAACTTGGTTTATATATGGTGTAACACTGATTGTAAGAAGGGAAAGTGCTGTACTCTTGGCAAGGGCAGGCTGCAGACTCCAGGAGGTGAATCTTCAATGACCAGCTGCAGACTTACGAAATACAGTCAATTATTTTTACTGGGTTTTTTTACTGTTTTTTTTTTACTATTTTTACTGATTTTTTTTTTAACTGTTATTTTTTTCTAAGTTTTTTTACTGGGCCAAGGAATACTGGAGTATCTGGATTATTTTATTTTTGCAATCTGTTTTAGCGTTAGTGTCTTTGTCTTCCAATATACATGAACCTTTGTCTATCTCATACCTTTTCATCTTTGGCTCCTCACCCTCTCTCCAAACAAGAAACCTCTGAATATTCTGCTTGGAAACTTATATTCCAGAGTTCTTTGCCACAAAAGTTGGCCATGGAATGTCAATTTTACACATTCAAGAAATGTATTTTTCCTCTTACGCTGATTATTTTTTTTTCAACATTAGAAGCATCTCTAATGGTGAACTTTAAATAGGAATACAAGTGTGGCCAGCTTGTACAGTGAGAAAATGCTTAATTTCCAATTAAGTATTGGGGCAGCAATGCCTTGGGGGCAGAAAGGCAAGAGGGGAGAGGAATTTGTCGGTGGTATTTGCTGACTGGGTGATTATTAGCAATAGGAAATACTGAAACTTAATTAGAGTTTCTGATCTGGAACAGCGTATTAAGTTTAATTATGTCTGGAAGTCTAATATATTACACTTTTTCTTTTAATTAAAATGCATGAATGTAAGTAGAAAGCTTTTAAATTTTACAGTCTGGGAAGACCAAGAGCAAGAAATAACTACACTGTCTACATAGTGCCATATTTAAAAAAAAAAAAAAGGCGAAACCAAAGAAACCAGTGGTAAAGCTGAGGAAGGTGGGAGAAAGGTGAATTAAATATCTGGCCTGTAAGAACTGAAATGAATTTTAATAAGTGTACAGAGCTAGGCTTCTTGGCAGGCCTCCAGCCAATATCTGTGTGACCCAAGATGCAGCAATTCATCCTAATTCTGGGCTGTCATGGGGCCACACCGTGCTCTTGGTTGTGCCATCTCTGATGTCAAACACGGACGTTGAAGGTCCAGTATGAAGGGCATTTGAAATCCTACAAATGCTATTCCCTGGGGAATTGCTGTTCAGCACTGATGAGCTCCAGGGATGGAGCTCCTAGATGGATGAAATGATTCCTCTCCCAGAGTTTTACAGCTTGGTAACTGGTCCAGCAGTGTTATGGAGTAAGATGCTGTGTGAGGTAAAGCAGACGATATAAAGTGCAGGAATTAAAAGTGAAAATGGGGGAATAATACAGGGAAGTATCTAAGTACACTTAGACTGATGAAAGTGCTGTTAAGGCTACCCTAATTACTCTTGATAAGAAAATACAGTAATAAAGATTACACGCACTACAACATGAGCTTAAGTGATCAGTCTCAGCATTCCTTCTTACATTTTAATCTCTCCTGAAAGGAGTTTGCCACTCCGGCATGGCTGATGGTGGTGATAGATGCAGAACCATTTCAGCAACGCTCTCTGTTCTGACAGCTCTACTCACTCATCTGTGCCACTCAGACCCCTGGGATAGATCTCCCTGGGGTTTGTTTTGTGTCTCAGCAGATTTTCCCTCTCGAGCGATGCTTTTGTTTTATGTTGTGAGAGATTGCGTTCATTCCTCCTTGGGAGTCTGGATGAAAACAGCGCAAATCCAGTAACTCCTCACATAAACCAACTTCAGCTCGTTCTCTTTTCTACTTCTGACCTTCACGTGGTAGGAGGTCTATGTTTAGGACAAGTCAGGATTTTCGGTTGCACGAAGGTGCTAATACATCTTCTATTCAGAAGAAAAATCCAGAAACACAGCCTGAGGTGGGATGAAAGCATTTTAGCTGCATTAATAGAGCTGGTGGAGTCGGGCAGGAACCTGAAGTGTGGAGGAGGAGAGCAAAAAGGAGCTATCAGGAGGTGGTGAGGGATGGCTGGTGTGCCTGAGGGTCTGTGGGGGGCTTCCTGCAGCTGTGGGGAACACGTGGAAGACAGCCGTGCACAGCTGGGGGAAATGGGTGAGCCCTAACACCGTGGCGTGTTTCAGAGAGCTCTTGGCTGCTTCGCAATCTCTGAGCTATTATTTTCATACTGTCCCTCTCCCTGGGGTCATGAAATGCCATTCTTCATTGCAAGCATGTAAGAATAATTTCATGCACTCCACAGAGGCAATATGCTGACAAAACTTGTGTTGGATTAAAGGTCTGTGCGTCACGGGGGCATGGGGAAAGAGAATAAAGGCCAGAGGACAACAGTGAGATCCTTTTGGGAGCATGGGAGTAAATGAGTAGTTCTATTCTGCTCCATTCTCTCTTTGGGTTTGGCTGGGACAGCAGCAGTCTGTGCATCTCTGGAGAGCAGGACAGGCGCATGGAAACAGAAGGTGGCTGTTTGGAAGTGCAGGCATTGTTTTGGGGATGACTGATGAAAAAATAAGTAATGCCAATATTTATAAACCCCGAATTTTAGTGATGGTAACACAAACTGTAACTTTAGGAGCTTATTGCTTCCCGTGTTGTCTTGGTTTGAATTGCAGTTGAATATCAGAGTAGAGCAGATAGCAGTCCAGGAGTTTGTGGGGAATAGAGGTCAGAAACTCAGCTGAATTATTGCAGTTACATGTTCATGAGGTCCAGTGGTTTCTACATCCTCCTGTTGCAGCAACCACCCAAAGAGCAAGGTCTTGCAGATCAGCAAAATTGGACCTGGGGTAAGTTTTCTAATGAGAGGCTTGCAGTTGTTGAAAGTTTCTTCATGGATCTGGGCTTTGTTTCAGGTTCATCTTTGTCATCCTTACCAGCGCAGAATGTCTTTGTGTCTTTATATCTAGCGGTTGTAGATGGGGAATAACTTGTGCTTGCCTTACAGAAGAGAATTATGTTTCACGCACAAAAATTGGTAGAAAAGCTCACACATCGTTTTGAGAGCACCACCCACTGTAGTACAAAAGATGTTTCTTTTTTTAAAACTCAGTCATTGAATCCTACAATGATTTCAATGGGTTTACAGCAAGGTTGAAACTTTGTCCTTGATAATGTCCATGACTCAAAGCTTTCCTGTAGTAGTATCATATTGGTGGAGAAATGATTCCTATTTGTAGCATCTGAGTCTTGGACATGTTTACAGACTGTGCTGTCTCTTCCATTTTAGAAAGTCAGGTGAAGATAAAAAAGTACCTTATCTGAAGATGTTATTAGTAAGTTAATTAGTGCAATCAACATAAAGATAGATCTAGCCAGACATTTAGTGCAGGAATGTATCAATTTTATATTATTGTGGGGCTTTGTGTTGGGTTTTTTTCTCTCTTGATAAGAAGTACTGCTCAGTCTGTTCATGGAATCACAGAAGGGTTTGGGTTGAAAGGGACCTTAAAAGATCATCTATCTCCAACCTCCTGCCCTGGGCAGGAACACCTTTCACTATCCCAGGTTGCTGAGAGCCCCATCCAGCCTGGCCTTGGACACTCCAGGGATGGGGCAGCCACGGCTTCTCTGGGGAGCTTGTTCCAGTGCCTCACCATCCTCACAGGAAAATGTTCCTTCCTAATATCTAACCTAAATCCAAGGCATTCCCCCTTGTCCTGTCACTCCATGCCCTTGTGAAAACTCTCTCTCGGTGTTTCCTGCAGGCTCCCTTCAGGTGCTGGAAGGCACAGCTGGGTCACCCCAAAGCCTTCTCTTCTCCAGGCTGAACAACCCCAATTCTCGGAGCCCTTCCTCCCAGGAGAGGTGCAGCGCTGCCTCGGGGGGCTCCTCTGGGCTCCCTGCAGCAGCTCCGTGTCCTTCCTGTGCTGGGCCCCGAGCTGGCTGCAGAAATCCTGCCGGTGGGGTCTCGGCAGAGCAGGGGGGCAGGATCCCCTCGCTCTGCTGCTGCCCACGGCGCTCTGGGTGCAGCCCAGGACACGGGTGACCTTCCAGGCTGCAGCTGCACGCTGCTGGCTGGTGTGCAGCCTCTCAGCCCCCAGCACCCCCAAACCCTTCTGACAGGGCTGCTCTGGATTGGTTCCTGCCCAGCCTGGGGTGATACCGAGGGCTAACNGGGCTAACCTGAGCCGGGGCAGCACCTGCCCTCGCTCTTGTTAAACCTCCTGAGGTTGCCATGGGCCCACTTCTCCAGCTTGTCCAGGTCCCTCTGGATGGCACCCATCCCTCAGCTGTGCCACCGCCCTGAGCTTGGTGTCACCTGCACGCCTGCTGAGGGTCACCCAATCCCTTCATCTGTGTTACCAGTGAAGATTTTAAATAACTCTGGTCCCACTTGTCACTGGTGTCCGTAGGGACTCTGAGCCATTGACCACAATCCTGCGGATATTATTGTACCACCACTTCCTTACCCACCAAATCATCTCTCTCCAGTTTAGGATGTTGTGGGGGACTCTGTCAAAGGCTTTTACAAACGTCTAGAAAAATGGCATCCGTAGCCCTCCTCTTGTGCCCTGACGTGGTCTCCCCATCCCAGAGGGCGCCTGGGCTGGTCAGACAGGGCTGGTGCCTGGTGGAGCTGTGCCGGCTGTCCCAGATCAGCCCCCTGTCCCCCATGTGCCTCAGCACAGCTGTTAGGAAGATCTCTTTCACGATCAATCTAGCACAGAGGTGAGGCCAACAGGTTGGGACTTCCTAGGGTCCTCCTTTCGGAAGGCAGGTGTGGTGTTTCCCATTTTCCAGTCCCTTGGGACTTCACCTGGCTCCATGACTTTCCCGCTGTTACGGAGAGTGGCATGACAGCGACATCGGCCAGCTCTCCCAGGACTCTGCGGGGATCTCACAGGCTGAGGTGCATCCAGGTTCCTCAAGTGCTCACAAACCTGATCCTCACTCAGAGTGGGAAGCACTTTGCTCCTGCAGTCCCCATTCTGCTGTGGGAACAGAGGGCGCTCTTGAAGAATGAGGCTAAAAGCTTGTTGAGTACATCACCCTCCTCCTCATCTGGAACCTTGAAGGTGAACTGCCCCTTTTTTCTCCTGCTATTGCAATACCTGTTTTGCTTAGTCACTCATTATCATGGTTTTACGTGTTAGTGGCTGCTCTGTTTATTGCAGATTATAAATTCCAAATAATAGAAAATTACTCATTTTCCCTATGAAGAGATTTTTGCCTAGAAATTTACGTAGGTATTACTGCACGCTGATACACAGAAATTGGGAGGATTGATTTTTGACAGACAGCGGCACTTCTTGCTGGTGGTAAACTCCAAATGGAATTGAAACAGCACCACAGACTTCTGTTGTCTGTCAGCAGCATGACAGCAGTATTAAAAAGCAATCTCTGTCAACAAATGATGCTGTAGGAAGGAAAATTTGTACTCAATGGGCTCACTCATTATTGCAACTTCTGCTAAGATAAACAAGCACAGAGAGCTTCGTTAGGGAAGCTTGAGTTGCTCCTGAACTGCTGCTTATATTGCAGTAGCCTGGTCAGGTTTCACAGGCATCCTGATCTCTGCCACTCCTTACCCTGCCCACAGCCCTCACCGGCTCCAGTTCTTCCCTTTGGGATGACCAGGATGCAAAATCTATTGAGGTCTGTGAAATTACCGAAGCAGTCTCTAAAGGCAAAATGCTTCCTGGGAGGCTCCCAGGATGAATAGTGCTTATTCCAGCAATGTGCCAAAGCCACAGTGGGCCTCGTTCAGGTTCTGGAATTCAGCAGAAGCCCTCGTGGTGAGAGAGTCAGGATGGATCCGGGTGTGCCGCAAGTTGTTGTTCCTCAATTAGAGGGTAGTTCTGAGAACTCAGTGTGAAAGCTAGTGGATAGCGTGGTAGGTTGCCATTCAAAATACCAAAAGGTCTCAATAATCTTAACAATTTATGTATTAATGGTGACTTATGGGGGGTTTTAGGAGGACTTCCACCCTGAGTTCTCCTCCAGGAAGAATTACAGGGTCTTGTGGATTAATGTAATCATCGACTTTAAATACTGTAATAGCCTAAGAAGTCCTAGAAGCTGATTACAGCGAATTTCTCTATACAGCTGGGGCTTCTCATTTTGAAGTGGAAAGTGAGGTGATGTTGGTCTATTGCTCTAGGTGAGAGTGAGCTGCTACTGTGAACCAGCTCAGTGAAAGGTGAGGAGGCCCTTTTACTCGGGGCAAAGTAGCTTTAATATTGTGGAAAAAATTAATGTAAGATCTCCTTGAAGATATTGTATGTACTTCTGTCATGTTTGTTCCAGAAAGATGATTTTAAATGGGGAACATGTGCAGTGGTGACTGTGAGAGTGTGTGCAGAAATGCAGAATCTATCTGATAAAAGTGGATTAAAGAGAGTTGTCTTTTTTAGCATAGCAGTATGAAGCTTGCAAAGAGTTATTTGTACCGTGTATAAATCCAGTGAGAGAGAAATATCAAGGGAGAAGAAGAAAAGTGGTAAAGGACACTGTAGTTGCAAGAGCAAATGATACAAAATCCTAAAGAATATAGCAGCTTGAAAGTAGATTCCTGAGCATTTGAGGTGTAATAATGCCAGAATTTTTAAATGACTGATTGCATATGCAGTTATTTAATAGATAGATCTCAAAGGGGAAGAGCTGGGAGAAGGCAAGGTGCTGAGATGGGCTGCAAGGGTTTGGTGCTTTCCTGTGCTGCAGTTGCAGCTGCAGCAGCACTTGTGAGCAAAACCTGACGTGAGTTGTCTGGGTATAAATGGAAGGAGGGGGAGCAGCCCTAGAAGTCTCTGTGGTGCTAACGAGAGATGTTTATGGGCAAGGTTGTAGAGCCTCCCCACATCCCTGTGGCCCTGGGAGGGGAGTGGGGCATCCCCTGCTTGAGGGGCGACATCTGCTGATGTCTGGCACCCAGCAGCTTCCCACAGCCCTGCCACATCCTCTGGCAGCACGGGGGAGCCAAGCCAGCTGTGGTCAGGTGTGGGCTCGACATTTCTGAGCCTGAATTTCAGCTCGCTGACCATTGCCGGCTCCTTTCCCAAGGGAAAGCTGCCAACAGTTTCTCTTTCCAACACATCTCTCTGCGTTTCTCAGCACAGGCTCAGCAAACCGTGTTCCCTTTGCCAGAACAACTGTCCCAGGGGTTGTTTCCTATTCCTGACCCAATGGAGAGCAGTGTCAGTGCCATGGAGCAATAACAGACCTTTTTACACAGCCTGTTCTAAAAGGAGCTGTTGGGATTGTAAATAAAGCTTCTTTCTCTGCTGACAGCTCTGTGGGGTCAGTCTATTTTCGTGTCCTACTGTGCCAGTGAGGTATTTCTGCTCGGTGTCCTTGCCTGGTGGCAGGAGCTGGGGGGTTTGGGCATGGCAATGATCTGTCCCTGCTGAGAGCTCCGTGGCTTGATCCTCCACCTTTGCACACACGAGTTCTCTGTGAGTCCCTGGCGTGCCGTGTTTTCTCCTTGATGACAAATCAGGGGTTGAAGTGATTGATTGGCCAGACCAAGAGAGTGCCAAGCATCTGTCAGACCATGACCATGATTCCAAAACACAGGGAAGGGTTTTCTGACACTGATCAGTTGTGATGTATTTACTAGGTCAAGGCCTTTTACTAAGGAGGAGGTGCAAAAGATGTGCTTTTCAGGTAAGCTGTTCTATTTCAAGGTGTTTAAAGACATAATAAAGGCATGGTCTGCATTTCAATGGAAAGGATCAAAGGCAGAAAATCTCTATGTGCGTTTAATACTTGGTTTATTGAATAAGAAATCCAACCTAGCAGTTAATGCACTGAGTCAAAAATGAGACTGAAACCATTTAGGGGAAGCAGTAAATGAAGAGATAAGAACATTAATACCTTATTTCAGGCAGAAGCGAGAAGTTCAGAGATACAGAGGTTTGGTTTCATGGCACAAATAACTGTGGGTGAGGGAGCACAAGGACATATATAGCAGAACTCTGGTTCTCCCCTCGGGGTGTGCTCTACGTGTTAACTCCGATGTGATCAGTGATGGTAGTTGTGGTTTGAGATGCTAGTTAATGGTGCTGTTACCATTGCTGTGTGTCTGTGCTACAGGATCAGCACACGGATCTCAGTATCCAAGTGGATAAATGAAAAAGCAGGGGGAAAAATATTATAAGAAAATCCTCATTGTACTCTTTTATTGAAAGAAAGCTTTCAGTGAGAAAAGCCTCACTTATCTACTGATAAAGACAGCTTTTATCCATAGCATCATATGCACCAGCCTTGAGAGAAAAATGAGGACAAGGGGCCTGTGTGAGAAGAGTTTAAAACCTCAACCAGACAAACCCCACACACCTTTCCTCTTGGTACCTGAAATCCCAATTTAATGTGTGGATTGAACTGATGCTTTTCCATGGGAATGCTTATTTTGAACCATATAAAGAGAACCTAAAACTGAAATCAAAGTCAGCGACCTGACCTGAATGAGGAAAAATTAAATTCATGTGAAGAAGTTCTCATCTCACCAGCACATATGCAAATGTTTGGAAATCTATACAGCTCAAGCCAGAGCAGTAAATAAAGATGAGCACTGCAGTCAGCTCTTGTATCATTTAAGCATCTGGTCTACTACAGTCAATGCCAAATTTAGTTCATGTAAAATAGATGTAAATGAATGTCTGTTGCAAAAGAGACTATAAAGTGAATATCTGCTAAATTGAATGCTGCTGCGGCAGAGTGACAAGAAAAGAGATTTCAGAACTGTTGTGCAGAAATTCTAAAAGCCAACAGTGTTTTCTGCAGCTGCAGTTGGGTTAACAAACAGGATTCCATCATCTTTTGGGGAAAAAAAACCGTGATCAATGTTCAGAAAAATGCTCTTTTGCTATTTAAGAGACTGGATAAGCCATAGCTATTAGTATGATTCCAGTCACCCTTCTGAATACACAGTTTCTCTTCCAGAGCTAAAAGCATGCAAACACAGTTAGTTATCTGTCTTAGTGAAAGATTTTCCTTTCTGCTTCACACAATGTCATGGCAGCTCCGGCAGGGGCCCGGGCAGGAGGGATAGGAGCGCCTGAGTGCCCAGGGCTCTCAAGCAGACGGGCTGGCAAGTGTGGGAGCTGGCCAAGCTGCAGCAGCTCCGAACCCAAGGCCGTGGGAAACCCTTCCCAGTTGTGGCGAGCAGTAAAGGTGATGGGATTTTCACCCCGACATTCCCCTAATTCGGGGTTTTCTGTCTCTCAGACTCCCGTACCAGGGTTTAAAAGATGAGATGGAACCTGTGGCTCGCTCCCCAAAGGTGTTTATTCTATTTCTGATCTCAAGGCCTCACAGCAGCCTCAGGGCACTGAAGGAAAGCAGCTACAGGAACATGGACAGAGGGTCCAAGGTCGTTTTAAAAATTTCTAATCCAATTAAATCTAAAAGCGCACTGTATTTACAGTTTTGTACCAGTAACTACTGCCTGTCTAGACACCCAATTTCTACATCAAATCCATCCCACCAATGTCTCTGTGCCACCGTCACTGCAGGAGATGGAGAATTTTGGGCTTTGTCTCATCATCTTCTTCTTCTTCTTCTGCTCCATCTTGCTCTGATCTACTTCCATACTAAAAACCCCAAACTACAAATTTTCACCCTGTGACAAACTAAACTACTATCGTTCCCACTCTATTTTCTTGCCACCCTTCTTCCTCTCCTCTCCAACCCCAACCTCGACCTGCCCCCAAAGTGGTCACAAGTTGGGAACCTCCCTGCATTTTCTTCTTGGAGCACAATGAAAAGCTTAAGTTTCAGATCTGGACTTGAGATGATGACAAGCACCCTTTTTTCAGTGTTTCCAGGAGTATTTGATGGTAGGAATGGTTTCTGCAGGTTAATTGTGTTTTTGTTGTTGGCAGCATTTACACATTCCATGTTTTTTTTATATTTATTAACCCTTGGAGTCTTCCCCTTGTGTCTGGGCAATGGGCTCGTTGGAAGTTGTGTGGGAAACAGCAAATCCTGGGGGCTACCTACACACTGCTGGCTCCCTGTGTTTGCAGCTGCCATCTTCTCAAAAGGTTCTAGCCTAGCCAAGGTGAGACAAACCATGGAAGCAAAATGTAAAAGTTCTTCAGGACTCCTGTTCAGTAAGGGCACCTTTCAAAAAATAATAGACTCAGTGGTTATACTCCAGTTATATTAGTATATACTCCTCCTTTTTTCCAATTATATGCCATGACAGTAAGATGGAAATTTATATCCATTTGACTGACCTTCTGTGTAATTTCTCTACCACTTCGGTAAAGAAAATGTAACTCCCTGAGAGACTCCAGAGAACCAAATTAGAAGGACCCTTGGGAAAAAAAATCAATTTTTGAAGCCCCTTTTAAATAACCTTATTGATTGTCTTGGTCAATACTTCTGCTGGGGAGATGATACTTGTCCTGGGTATTTTGGTCATGGAGACGAACTGAGGCGTTTCATCAGTGCTCTGGCTACTTCCCTGTGACTCCTCTCATTTTCAGAGCAGCTGCTAGCCTCAGTGGAAACACCAATAAGATGATGTGTGCTAAATTTGTTGAAACTTCTTTAGTTAATGAATGTCTCGGAGAAGCCCTTTCAGCCTCTCTTCAGCTCCTATCTCTTCCAGGACTGGGATCACTGCTGCTGCCAGGTTTTTAGTTCATTCTTCTGGTGTGATTGACTTGTTTGGGCAGCAGCTGTGTCCTGGAAGAAAGGAAATTTTTCTTTAAATGAGGAGAGCCCCTATTAGAAAGCCTAAACTGTTGAAGTGAGGTCAGAGTGGAAGTGGCAGCAGAGGTTGTGACTACAGCTAGACCAGACTGGTTAAATCTAGCTGAGCTGAGGTTTGTGGCTGCTTTCCTTCTTTTAAAAGTTCGTAGCAGCATACCAGCCTACATCCATACCACGTTGCTTTGCTCTCACTGAGCATTTTGTTCTGTTCCGCTGAAGTTCATCTCGCTGGGAAAGTCGGGGGGGTTTTGTTTGCTTCAGTGTGCCAGACACTAAGAACTTGCTGCTGTTTGATTCCTCAGTTTAGCCCTGCTGAGTCCTGTGCCTTTTCGCGCTGAGGCAGTCCCTGAGCAGTCGCAGGTACCACGCTCTGTGCCCTCCTCTTCATGGGACTTTGTGTGCAAGGTGCACGCTGCGCACGGCCACTGGCGGGTGTGTGGTGAGTGCTGGGCCGGGCAGGGCCGGTCCGGCTCTGACCTCGCAAGTCCTTAACACGCAGGATTCTGTACAACCCTTGTTTTCTTGCTTGCAATAGTTCTCGTCTAATGGCCCGAGATTCTTTTCCCCCCTCAATTCTCCTAGGAGAGTGACGCTATTTGTCACACAGACACACACACACACTTTGGTGAGAAGGCATGAACTGTTTATTTAAAAAGATCTGACTCCATTTTATAGTATTTCTACAAAGGGCAGGGATTGGGGGAGAAGGTTGACACCTCTCCCCATCCCACTGGTCAGGACAACTGTCCATCAGCTGTCCGTATCTCTAAGAACAGAAATGAAAACTCTCCTTGAATTTATGATAAACATTGGCAGTGTTTACACACCCGAGCATGAGAACAAACCCAAACCATGAAGCTGTGAAACAGAAGAGAGGCTGAAAACATCAGGGTGACAGGAGAGAGTGATAGATATCTGTAGATAATATTTAGCCTTTCTCCTTTCAACTTAAACATTTTGGTGCTTGTGTCTCAATTCTGACTTTTATTAGCCATTAAATCTCTGTCGAGGATACATGTACTTGTCAAAGCTGCAGCAGACCTCGGGGAGAAGCTGCGATGCATATTAGAAATACATGATGTTAGCTTTATTGCAGAGCTGCACCACTCAGATCGCCACCCCTTACATCTGTGGCCATCACTAAATGTGCAAAAGGCCAAGCTGTGACCAAACAGTTCTGTAACTGTGCTGGGGACGTGCCAGTGGCATAAATGGGGAGGGTGACAGCCCGTAATGGCCTTCTGGAGTCAGAGGCATGGTGCCTTAGGCTGATCTGCCAGCTCAGATGCTTATTTGGGGGAGCAGTCAGTGGGGCTGCAGTCCCTGGAGCTGGTATGCTTTATTTTCACCAGACCTGCAGAATGTTCCTCTTCAGTTCCTTGCAGGGTCTTTGGGCTGATGGTTCATGGACTTTTCACGTGCGTGTGACAATTTTGCTACGGAATATCTTGAAGGGCTGTAATCATTAAGTGAGTGATCAATTTGTGTTAGAAGTAGTGGGACAGAAGTATCTTCACTCTTAATTTTATATGGGAATTCCTTTCACAATCTTTCAAGAATTATAATTCTTAAACTGAATCAGGACCATGGATTTATATTTGTTAAGGTTACCTTTACTCATCAGAACCTGTTTTCAGACTCTTATGTGCATCATATGTGTAATGACACGGTGACTTTGGTGCCCTTCCCAATGATAAATGCTTTTTCTTTTAATTTCTGTGCAGTTTTACGTATTGAAAGCTAGTTCTTCCCATTGTGGGATTCATCTGCCTTTTGTAGTCAGCAGGCACTTACTTCTCTTTTGATTTTTAAAATTTAAATATTAAAAGATGTGGCCAGAATTCTTGAGCAGCCAGCAGTATTCCCTTTTCCTGGTGATTGGTTGTCAGTGAGATTTACATCTAGGGGTGCTGTCATTTTTCTGTGTGCTTTCAGTTTCTCACTTCGTCCACACTTTCACACCTCCCAACTGTTTTGTTTCATTTACTTTCTCTTTCCTCTGCTCCTTTTTGCTTTCTTTGTGGGTTTGTTTTGTTGGTTTTTTTTTTTCCTGGAACTTTTGGAAGAGAAAGACAAAATGCATCTGTCCCTTCTCTCACATGGCATTTGAGCAAAGCCCCAAGTGTCGTGCTGGTGATTGTCCCTCTTCCGGGAGGCCAGCTGGCATTCCTTCACTCTGGCTCTCTTCAGAAATGGATCAAGAGGTGTTACTCAGAGGCCCCTTGTCCTTTGGATCCGGGGCACTTTGTCCTCTCTCCTCTCATTTTTCCGTGCTCACCAAGCAGTGCCCTCTTCAGCCTCCATTTCCACACCTTCCAGGGATGGTGGACCCTTTCCAGCAGCAGAGGAGGAAGGTGGAATCCGTGCCTTGCTGCCAGCCAAGGACTTCCACAGCCCGTTTCCACAGAGGAGAATCCTTCTAATGAGGATTGATTTCTTTCCGTTCCTTCAGATGCGTTCCTGCTTTTGTGTGCAGTAACTCCCTGCCTGCGAGATAAGCTGGCAGATTTTGTTTTTGAGATAAAGGCTTGGATTGGATTTGCAGCTCACATGCTCCCATGGTAGTATCATTGCTTAGCTGTAGTTATGGTTTTAATATGAATTGGCAGCAGCTTTTACAGACAGGCTGAATTTCACAGAAACCTAACTTAAAATGCACAGAATGAGAAAAATGCCTCTCCTGAAAGGCTCCTGCTGAGCTGATGACAGTCTACAGGAAGACATCTATTTAAACAGAAATAAAGAAATATCAGAAATGGCCTTAGGTTGTTCAGATCTTATTTTCAGCTTCATTAAGCTATTTTCAGCTTTATTAATAATGCTGTGTTTAATTTTTCCAGCATTTCCAACCCCCTTAATTTAGTTTGTGCTGCATTTGGATCAATTAGTACACTTGATGATACACTATTTGCCTCTGCCTGTTTAAAACAAGTGAAACAACAGGACAGATTTTCAGTGTATTAAAGAAACTGGAGTTCCTCCAAAGACTCTGATTATTCCAAATGGCAAATCTCAGAGGCTGGCCAAGTGGAAACAAAAATTCTGTGTTGGGTGGCTGTCCCGTGGACTTATTTCCTCACCCTGGAGACTTCTCAAAGCAATTCTTCTACTGACATCTTTGCTTCAGGATTTCTTCCCCCTCAATGTGGATCTTCTCAACGAGATTGCTGCCCACAAGTTAATAGTAATAGAGGTGGAGCCTCTGTTCAGCAAAAGAAACAAACAAAAACAACAACAACGACGACAAAAAAAAAACCCTCACCAAAAAACCCCTCTTCAATTCTGCAAGGATTTAGAGAGAGGATTGTGGTGGCAATGCTGTCAGAAAGCAGCTGAGATCACACTCAGCTTTCCTCACATCACTAAGCATCTTCCCTTTTTTTTTCTTGGAGACTAAAACACCCAGGGGTCAGGCCAGTAGGGAAGGCAACCCCTCTGAACGTGACCTGCGGGATCTTACTCAGCACATAACCAGGGTGCTCATACGTTGGATTTATGCTCCGTTGGATCTCTGTGCCCTGGTGTATGGCATGGGTTTTTGTTGTTATTGGTGGTGCTGGGTTGGGTTTTTGTTGGGGTTTTTTTGGGTTTTTTTTAGGGAAGTATTCACTACAATAAGCAAAACGTAAAACATGAACTTCATTGCAACGCTCTTCTAATACAACTGGGTGTATTTAATATTGTTTTAGGTCACGTTATCAGCTGTTCCTGCCCTCTGCTCAAAAGCACTGGCAGCACCAAACTGCAGTTGTTAATGTAAAGCAATGCTTGCTACAGGCTTATTTGGCATGTGCCCGTTACTGAGGCACCGAGGTTCCATATGTGAATTTTATATGCTAGAGAACAGAATGAGATGTTTCAGCTTGGAGAAGCCACCTCTATTTATCTCAGTGTTAAAAGTGTTTGGGGAGCTGTTGCGTTTTGTCATTTCCCTGTGAGGTTTTGCTTTTTCCTGACTGAACAGTGTCGTTTCCCCTGAATGCTGTGACTGGTTACTGTTCCCAGGGGATGCCTTGTTTATTTGTCTCGCTCCTGGCCCCTTGCAACGTTTTTAGTTCGACTGGGATTTCTTACAAGTTTGCAGGTGGCAAATCCTGTGATCTCATTTGGTTCACCAGGCTTCATGCACAGCTCTGAGAACCACTCCCATTTCACCTCCTCAGTGGCACAGCAGAGGTGGATCTAAATCACTGCAGAAGTTGTGTTGTGATGCTGGATTGGTTGATTTATTCAGCAATAACAAAATGCAATAGGTGAATGACCTAGGCTGGATTCCCTTGAGTATCCAACCAATACAGAAGTATCTTATTCCTTTATGTGTCTTTTGGAAACAGCAAAAATCAATTCCTTCTTAAGTATCTTCATTCAGCCTCCTAATGTCTTAAATGCATATTTAAATACCCTGATACTGGCCGATTGAGTAAATGGGGTTGTGGCCCCTGAAAAAGCAGAGCTTTTTCATGGTAAATGGCAAAACCCCATATTCCTGGTATCCGACACTCCCCCGTGAGAAATGCAGTCTGTATCTCGCCCCGGCGCTTTTGGTGTTCTGCCAGCCCCCCGGAGCTGAGGATGACTCTGCTGGCTGAGGTGCCATACAGAGCACAGTTTAAGGGGTTTATTTTAGATGGATGTAATAGTCTGTGGCAGTGCACTGCAGGCAGGGCAGGCTGAGGGGTCTTGCCCTGTTGCTGGCACTGACTATTTTGTGGTTAAATAGATGACTTCAGGCTCTGGATTACCCTTCAGAAGTGCAGGCCTGTCCGGCTGTGCGCTCCTGAGCAGCACATTTCTCTCTGGGCAGGTTTGGTGTTGCTGCCCATTGCTTCCTTCAAGCCCGTTTGGTGGCTGTACAATTATCAGATTTCTGGTCTGATAATAAAATGTCAGCTCCTGAAATGCTGACATTTGGCTGCGGTACATAAGAGTGATAGTAATTTTAACTAGAAGCTTGCTTTCTGTCCAGTATATATTTTTATTTCAAGTTTTCTGTTTATACAGTAACAGGACATCATTATTCCTGTGCCACCCAGCAGCAGTAGTTTTGTTTGCTATTAATGTGGCACATTATGGACACTGCAGGAGATTTATTTTCTTTTTGTTATGCACTGTTATTCATAGTGTAGAACACACCTGGTATTTTTCCTGGGAGATTTTTTGGGGGGAAAAAAATAAAAAGAAGAAAACAGCAATGAGATAACATAAGGTTTCACAGAGCTGTTCAGAGAGCATTTTTTCCCCACCATTTGACTTGTTTTGTCAGTGTACATTAGAAGTGACCGCTTGATGCTGAGAACAGAAACATGCATGTGCAGATACTCAGGAACACCTCACTCTCCTTTGCCAAAGCCAGTCACAGCAGGCAGCTGGAAAAAGCTCACACTCACACGAGTCTTACCTGATTTGATATCACAGCTTGTGTAGGGAAGAATTTCCACAAATCAGGTCACATAACTGTGCCTTTGTCTTTTCCAGGTCACTTCTTGGGCATTGCTGTTTGTAGGATGTCTGCAGGGTCTGGGCAGGGGCCCTTACAGTCATTTTTCTCAACTGTGAAACATATGCACGTGGTTTTTCCTGAACTAATTAGAGAATATTGCAGTTACGTTCCTCGATCCTAAAATTTTTCAACGCAGAGCAAAATCTAATTTCTTTGACAGGACACAATTAAATCTTTATGTGGGAATGGGGGTAATCTCAGACAAGCTAAAGGATGAATTTCGTATTGTGGATAATTTATTGATATTGCACTTTAAAAAAAAATTATTTTAGTAAGTCCTTATCTGTAAACAGTCTTGTAATTCTTATGCACTTTGGAGTGCATAGCTGGGACGCTTTGTGTGCATAATCACAAAATGTGTGTAAGAATATGCATGGCATGCATGTGATCAAGTCTCTTAAGAGCAATCAAAAGTATATTTGTTGTTATTCAGGGCAGCAGGATTTTAGGAGAGCGTGCCACAACAACAAAGATAAATGCCCCAGCTTTGCAAGTTCCCCACACAGCATTTATGGATATGAAGCAGTTTAGTCATGATACGAGGGAACGGATACATCTGGTAAGAGAAATGCATTTTATGCACCATAAAATGAAATGCTGTACTGCCAAGAAATATAGGAAGTATTCCTGTACTCTGTTTTTGCAAGCTAAACGTTGTACCGAGATACCCTAAGAAGGTGGAACTGGAAATCTGTTTTGAAATCATATCCCATTAGGAACGCACACTGTACTTTATGGAAGTATTGCAGCTGTCTTTTATGGTGCTTTATTTTTCCTGCACTAAACTGTGTGCCATTAGCAGACTAATGCAGAAGAAAGGTATTTCAAATTTATGTTGAACTATATCATCCTAAATGAATTCAAAGCACTACAAAAATCCAGGCAGCATCTGTCCCCTGGTGCCCCTGAAGCGCTGCCATCAGTTTGGGAGGCAGACAAACACTGTCTGGAGTGTTCTGCGTGTGTTGGGAAAGAAAAGTTTGGCCAGACACTCCAAGCTTTGAGTACTGTGCTTCTGGAAAGTTCCAGCACCTCTGAATCATGAAACTGTGAAGGTTGGAAAAGCCTTGCATGATCCTTGAGTCCAAACGCGACCCCAGCACTGAGCATCCCATCACTAAACCCCGTCCCCATGTGCCACATCCACATGTCCTTTAAACACCTGCCCTGGGCAGCCTGCTGCAATGCTAGACTGTGGGCTCGACATTTCTGAATTTCAGCTCGCTGACCATTGCCGGCTCCTTGCCCAAGGGAAAGCTGCCAACAGTTTCTCTTTCCAAAACATCTCTCTGCGTGTCTCAGCACAGGCTCAGCAAACAGTGTTCCCTTTGCCAGAACAACTGTCCCAGGGGTTGTTTCCTATTCCTGAACCCATGGAGAGCAGTGTCAGTGCCATGGAGCAATAACAGACCTTTTTACACAGCGTGTTCTAAAAGGAACTGTTGGGATTGTAAATAAAGCTTCTTTCTCTTCTGACAACTCTATGGCGTCAATCTATTTCCTGTCCTACCGTGACACTTGACAGCCCTTTTTGGGAAGAAATTTTTCCCAGTATATCCAGTCTAAAGGCACACTCGAGCTGGTTGTAGGGATTTCTCTTAGCTTCAGTTTTTTGAAGCATGAGACGTTGTGCTGGAGCCTGTACAGCAGAACAGAGAGTGCACTGATGCAGAATAATTGAAGTCAGGCCGGTGACCAAGGTGTCAGTGCTCTGTAGAAAGCAACCAAGGATCTGTACATCATTTTCCTTTTGGTTTGCCATTCCCCTACGTGGTGCTACCCAGTTCTCTACGGGAAATGCAAACAGAGACAGGGAATAGGTGGCAAATCAAAGTAAAAGCTCATGCGTGTTTTCTGGAGATCAGCCGAAATATCTGCACGGTTACATGTGCATGCAAAGACACACGCCAGCAGCACAGCCTCACTCACAGTGACAGTGATGCACTCCTTGGAGTCTTGTAGCTCCAGGAGTTTAGAGGGTGAATTCTTAGGCACTGTGTAAATTGGCGTAGATTGCTAATTGACACCAGCAGAGAGGGTGGCCCCTTGGGTTTCTGAAATGCTCCGGGCTCAGCCGAAGATTATACACACAAAGATTATATTTGCTTTTCTGCTCTTACTTGTTGAACGCATCCTTTAGTAAATTATATTTCTTTAGTTAACTCTGCTCTGTAGAAGTGCCTGGCAGGTTCAGGCTCTTAATGCGTCTTCCTCACTGGGGGGTTGTAAGGCTTAATTGTTCATAATGTATAAAAGCTTGAGATGAAAGGATTTATTTAAAAGCAACATATTACGATGACTATAAAGCTGATGGTGATGTGTATAACACCTGCTGTCACACCAGCTTGAGCAAAAGCAATCTCTGCTTTTAGACTGAGATTTCTCTGGAACGGTGAGAACAATGTCGCTTTTTTTCCCTGTTGAAAAATCTGCTGTCTCTGTGAGAAGGCAGAATAGCGAAGTTTGGTCTCTTTTCTAATGGATAAAACTAATTTGGTAAGTTTATCTCAGGTAAACCCTGGTATTGAGATGGCCATGTCTTTGGCCAAAGGGAAAATGAAAATAGTTGCTAAAAAGATACTTTTTGTTTTTTGGGAAGAGTCTGCTTTAGCTACAGCAAAGGTTTATCATTTAAAGTGCAGATAAGTACTGAGATTGTCTCCAGTTAATAGTTATACCTCTATTTGATCCATCAACTGCAAAAGTCAGAAGAGGTGTAGGAGTGTAAAAGTTATCCAGAACTACATGAGAGAATTCATGATTTAGTGTGGTAGGTTTCAGCAGAGTTGGAATCGCTCTTCCTCCACCTCTCCAACCCCTCCTCCCTGTTTTCTTTGTTGTTATTTCTTTCCCTTACACAAACTCGGTCTGAAGTGAGCTGGGATGCCGGGGGGCATTGCTCAGGGCATCCAGGGCTTTTCATCTCTGATCGCCTCCTTGGCAGCACCTTCAGCGCCCTCAGAGCTCCAGCTGTGAGAGGCTGCAGGGTTTGGGCGATCCTGGGAGCTGAGAGGAGCTGTTCATTCTGCTCCTGATGGGAACATCCTGTCTGTGTCCAGCAGGGCATCTCTCCTGACAGGGAACGAGGGCTGCTGAGGGCAGCTCTGAAGGTTTCACCTCCTCAAGTCCTCCTGTTGGGTGAGCAGAGCCCTCTGATCTCTGCCAATTCCTGTCCTCATGGTGTCGGTCAGGGCAATGTGATCCAGGTTTGAAAAAGGATTTTTTTTGTTGTTCTTTTTTGTTGTTGTTGTGGGGGTTTTTTTTGGGTTTTTTTTGTTTTGTTTGTTTGTTGTTTTTTTTTTTTTTGCGTGGAGTGTCTTGAAAGGTGATGAAAAAGCCCCACTGTAGCTGTGACTTGCAGCACAATACTAAGACAATGGGAGAGAGCACCTGAATTTCAGTGTGTTTGTTCAAAAAGAAACAGCTCGAGGTCTCATCATGTCTTTGTAAATGATGTGGAAATTGCTTGTCTTTACACGTGCCCGATCCAGACCTGGAAGTCCCATTGACCTTTTATTTCCCATTTTCATCTAATTCCTCCCAGTAATGTCACCTTCAGGTAGTTAAACGCTATCAGTAACTCCTTGGTTTGCTATGGCGCATGTCGTGCAGCTAGCAAAACAAGGGATTTTTTTGTTTTTGTTTTTTTCAGATTCAGTTATGTTTACAATAACGTACCAGCAACCTTAAAAAAAATTGCTGAATTTGAAACTTTCGAGGCTATGATTGCACACAGTTAACATCCTCACTTCCAGCCGCGCCTGAAAATGCTTTCTTAAAGTTTCCCCACAATTTGAAAAGATAGTGTTTCTCATATAGAGAATTACCTCCGTACAATGTTTTATTAGCATTGTAGGCATTTTTGTTAACAGCTTATTGAACATTCCGGTGGTTTTCACAACACACCGTTATTTGAGGGTGCTTGGATAGGTTTTTATTTAGCAATATTGGGTAAATCTCTCACAGTGACACAGAATGCTTCTCCTTGGTAACCTGGCTTGTGTTTTATTGGGGAGGATGCCTGTCAGCGCTACAGGGCAGGGCAAGGAGAGTGAATTAAAAGTGTGCACCTGTTACATTCGGGGTAATCCAGCTATTCTTCTGCTGGATGTGTCTGCAGAGTGTGCTTGTATGGACTGGGACACTGGGGTGGGAGATCTGTAATATGTATGTTGCTGGAATATTATGTTTATTTTTTATTTACAATAAAATAATATATTTTATTAAAACATTTTCATAAAATATTTTTATTTAATAATATTCCATTATTTTTACTGAATGTGATTATTCCATAATACCCCGTTATGGCCAAGCAGACCTTGGGTTGCCTGTGCTGTTACTGAATTCAGGTTTTTTTCAGCGAGTTTGATGGGATTTGAAGTAAGGGCTTTACAAAGTTGTGGTGATGGGTCAGGCAAGAGAAAATGCTTCTTTTTCCTGAACTCAGGATTGATTAAGCTTTACTGATTTCTAAAGGAGCTGTTATGTTTGTAAATATAAATTATTCTGTAGCCCTTCGTTAAAACAAGTAGGGAGTACCATAAGCACATTTCTGTGATGCAAAGGAAAACTGCAGTGGCGCCACGTGCCGTGTCATCCCTCAAAGGAAATTCCAGTTGGGTTTTGCAGCTTAGACTGTTGGCTTGAATTTTGGAAGATGATGCTGGGTTGGAATATTAGGGCAGAAATATTCTGCCCTGTTTTGTCCTGCTCATTATTAGGTTACTAGAGAGACAGCTGCAGCTGGCTGAAAATGGTGCACTAAAAATATTGAAGAGCCTAGCCTTGAGGAAGCAGAGCAGTAAAATGGCAACAAGAATATTCATTTAGCACGGAGGCATCTGGGGATGTGAGAGATGCTTTCAAAACATAATATATCACAGGACAATTTTTATTGTATTGCTTTCGTCCCTTGCTGCTTCTGTTGATCTTTTTCAGATATATTTTTCAAAATTGTCACGTATCTGTCTTCAGAGCCATAAAATAAGGTTGCCATCAATAAGGGCTTTGTATATATCATTTTACCAAGAGAGCAGAAGGGGCAGATTCTGTCTATTCAGTATGCTTTCTGAATTAATTTGATTAAATGTATCTTGTTTGTTCATTAGAAAAGATTTTAGGTGAAAATGTATTAATCAGGGTGGGTAACTTACACATTCAAAAGTAAGCTCCCTTAATGGGGTAGTACAAAGGAAATTATTAGTGTTTATCACTGTGATCCATTGCTCTCATTTTCAGGAGTTTAGGCTTCATTTTTCAAAATAATTCAGCATTTCCAGCCAAAGAGCACTGGAGCCCACACTGAAAGCACCCAGACGAATGGCCTGCTGCTTGCCCACAAATGGCCGTGGCTTGATTACATATCAGTCAAGCAAAACACCGAGCAACAAGGGAATTTAGCATCATAGAGCAGCAAAGAAAGGGCTCCGAGCTCAGAGCCTGCTGAGGGATATGCTCAGCCTTCCAAATTCAGCTAAATCTTAATTTTGCAAGTGCTGTGTGGCAGAGCACTGGGAGCTTGGAAAGATTCACTGCTGCATCAGCTGGAATAGCCTACTGACAAACTCTAAAATAGGAGTTCAGCAGTGCAGTAAATATTGAGTGGCATGCAAATGTAAACATAGACACGCACACTAGCACACTCCGTGTGTGTGTGCCTATTATATTTGACATAATTTCTTCCTGATGTGTTTGTTATTCTTCATCATCCTGCTGGGGACTTTTCTATTTTGCCCTTTTTTCTGTCTTTCACTCTGCCAAATTTGAAGGAATTCCTTCATTGCTTTTCTGAGTACTTTGTAAAACTCTCACCTCCTAACTTAAATTCTGGGTTCATTGATCTTTATTCAAATTTAGCTCTCATGCACTTACACATTTTGTACTGCCAGGATTTGGAATTTCGACTACACTAGTCAGCAATTATGCATTTAATATTAATTTATAATTTTTAATTATATAATATATAATTATAAGAATAATTATACATTAATTACATTTGCAAAGTATCTTCTGTATGTGAAATTTCTAGAAAAATACGTCAGGAATAACAGCTTTACAATCAGCTGATAGAAAACCTGAAATTTATAGGCTCTTCCCAGCATGAATAACCCTCCCTCACACCACACGTAAAATCCATAAAGCATAAATTGGGTTGCAAGTCTCTCTCAAAAGTGAGAGTGCCCAGCTGAGGGTTTGTCTTCCACTCTCAGATGTGTTTGCATCCTGACTGCCACCCTGACCCACACTCCCTTGTGGGCTTTTTAATTTTCTTTTCTTCTGGTAGAGCTAGGATTAAATGCTCGAGTGTNGGGGCTCCAACACTCCCCTTCTTGCTTCAGCACGTTGGGAGAAAATTTTCCAGGATCATTCTTCTGCCCAAAGTTCATTCCTGGCAGGTTTGTCCTTCTCTGACTCCAGCCAGCTGTAAAAGGGCTCTGGTGGCATTTGGCATTTGGTGTGTGGGATGAGTCTCCCCCTGTGCCCAAAGGATGTAGTTCACTGGACCAAAAAGGGTTTTGTGCTTTTATAGATGATGGTGTCACGCTTGAGTACAGAGAAAAAGAGCAGAGCCTCTGCTGCTCCCTTGTTTCATTTTAGTTGTTTGCTTTCTCTTTGCTTTCTCCAAACCCACCTGAGCAAGTGGGGCCCTCTGATTGCTCTGGAATTCGGCTTGCACAGTTGGGTTGTCACCAACTGTCCCCCAATGTGTGCTTGTCTGAGGAAATCCAATCAGCTAATGAAACTGTGGTCCCTCCATCAATTTCCTGTCGAATTCCTTGTTCACTTACACCAGCCCATCTCTCTCCCAGCGCTGCGTATTTTTGTTTACCCAGGCAGTCTGTGCCCGACCCCTTCCTTGCCTTTCCTGAATATCCATTTTTTGACTTCACAGGCATTTAGTATATAAAAAAATAATATATATGATTTTTTGGGGAGGGTGACCTTTGTATCAAGCAACAGCCCTTTAAATTTGTAGGGGAATTATTTGGTTTTATTTATTTCTTTGACTAAAACAATTTTATACATTCAAGTATAAGTGCTTTGTAGTATTTCCTGGATTTCACTTGAAAGTGAGAGGCGTTTGCTGGACTTGAGGGCTCCATGCCCCTGTATCTGCTTTCCTGTGGTAGCCCAGTGAGCAGTGTGCTGTGCTGCCACACAAAACCCAGAATAATTCCGCTTTCTGCATGGTGCTTTCGTGCTGCTCTTTCTGGAGCTCTGCAGTCAGACTCACCCGCCCCTCCAACATCATCACAAAAGTGACCCATCAGCAGGCCTTTATTTTTGGCTCTTTCTGTTCTCTGCAGATGCATCAGCAAAGAGGATGTGCATCAGAAATAAAATTCCTCCTCTGCAGAGAAATTATGTCTATTTAGGAAAGGTCTTTCTATAAAAAAGGCATTTATTTTGGAGGAAGAAATCTGTTGGCATTAGAGAGGTCTGTTGGCTTTGGCAGAAGCATCCTGGAACCAAGAGATTGTTTCTTTCACATAGAGAATACTGAATAAGCCTCTAAACAATAGCAGTTTAGTTGTGTAGACTTTACCCTAAAGGCATCTTCATTTTCCTGATCAAACCTTTATGGTAAATTCAGAAACCCCTCTCCTTTTTAGCAAGGTTGCCAGCCTGCAAATCATTTCAGAGACAGGACTTACTTCTGGGAATACATCAGCAATCCTTGGTCCAGCCACGGTTTGCCTTTCTTGTGTTAACTTGGGGCAGGAGGGAGTCTGCAATCAGCATTTGTGGCCACTGGTTCTGTGGTGCTGGCAATTCCACCAGCCCCAAATGGAGTTCTGATTTTCAGGGCTCCAAATCTATATTTTCTGTGTCTTCCCAGAGCCCATGTGACATGTCACACAGCACAAGCCCCAAAGCCAGCAGCTTCAGGAGGGCATGGGCACTCCAGCTGCTTTCCTGCTCAGTTGCTGGGCTGCTCCCTGTGGGCTCCTCTCATCCATAAGGCAGAGGTACAGAAGGGATGGAAGGATTTTATTTAATCTCTTCTGCTAATGCTGTAAAGGAAACAACCTCATTATTGGAAATGAATTAATTTTTGAGAAAATGCATTAAAAGGCTGTAGCCAGAGGCAGGGCTTTTAGAGAAAAGGGTTCAGATAAATGAAGTTTGGTAAAATTGCTAGCAACTGAAACTATATTGAAATGTATTGAAACCTATTATTTGAGGTATTGAGCGTTTTTATTATTCGGAGTGCTGCTATCAGTACTGCAAGCTCTTCTTTAGCAGTTAAGCACAGTAGCCTTTAGTCTGATCTTTTAACTGTGTTCTGATTTTCGTGGGCTTGGTGTTCTGTTCCCTGCAAGCCTCTGAAATGCAGGAATGAGATGGTTTGTGCAAGAACCATCTGGGAAACAGCAGGAAAATGCTGGCACTCTTCCTTGGGGTGCTCTCCTCTTGCATGAAAATGTAAGAATGAACCACATCCCATAAATCCTCCAAAGCCTGAGTGACAAAGACAAGCACAGCCAGTCTGTGCTGCAGAGGGTCTTTCAGCATCTACAGAAATTGGAAAAAGAGAGTTGTGTTCCTCCCTCCTGCAGCCACTGCTCAGCTACATCCTCCAACATCTGCATAACAGCTGGTGCCTGGGTAGCTCCGGGGCAGGACTGAGTCCTTTCTCACAGCAGCCTGTGGAGCTGCAGTTCCTTAGGGTGTCCCTAGCAAATATTTTGGGCTGGGGTGGGGTTTTTTTTTCCCCTGTAAGTTGCTGAGATGGGAGATGTAAAGGATAGTAACCTCTGGAATTATTTGGGAGATGTAAAGGATAGTAACCTCTGGAATTATTTGGGAGATGTAAAGGATAGTAACCTCTGGAATTACTTGGGAGATGTAAAGGATAGTAACCTCTGGAATTACTTGGGAGATGTAAAGGATAGTAACATTTAGAATTACTTGGGAGATGTAAGGGATAGTAACCTCTGGAATTACTTGGGAGATGTAAAGGATAGTAACCTTTGGAATTACTTGCCAAGTAAGTGCTAGCACACTGGAATATGAGCGTAGGTGTAGTTGTTGGGAGGAACAGAAAGAGATTTGGCCCATCCAGGCATCCCAGCCTTTCTCCCAGATGTGACTGGCACATCTGGCTGTGCCAGGGGGTGTCAGTCTGGCTGCTGCCCTGACGTAACACAGCAGCTCTCAGGGGAGTCTCTTTTTAGGTAGGAACAGGGTCAAAGCTGGCCTGTCATTTCTCCTAAGTGCAGCTAACAAGCGATCTGTGAGTTCCCATGTGAAGCTGTTTTGAGAATGAGGAGTTCCCTTAACACAACAATCCATTCTGAGGGTGACAAATAAGTGCACCTGTAATAACGAGGGAGCTGTCCCATGAGAATCAGTAAAGGAAATACATTAACAATCCGAGAACAGATAGATTTGATGGACAAGTAAAATACCTTTCACTAACCAACAGAATAATGAACAAGAAAGCCATTAACCCATTAGAAGCTGCCCTTGAAGTTTGTAAAAACTGTATAAAGGACAGCATGAGGCCGTTATAAAGAGAAACCTGCTGAACTTTCATGGTGTCACTCCGCGTGTTGTGATGGTCCCAACACCACTTTGACATGACCAGCCCTGTCACAGAATCTTTCCCTGCCAGAAATCTTTTTTAAGATCACAGAAGAAAAACACCACCTCACTCTGCTGAGCTCCCAACAGGATTTATTGTTAGCAGCAGGTATTTCACGGTGATAAGTTGGTATTGTCCATTCTGGGGGCAAAGCAAGTGCAGGAGGGCTCTGACTGGAGCCTTCTCACCGGCCTATCCCTACCAGCACTAAAAACTTCATGGGCATGCATGATTGTTAGAGACAATAAACATCATCTCCTCTTCCCCTTTATGAACTCTTTCAAGAGCCCCATGTGGTTCTTTCCCAGTATAATATGGGATATGTGGAGGATGAAATATTGACTTTTTTTGCCAATATTTTTTTTCCCTTTATATCTGCTCTGCCACAAATTCTGCTTCTTTTGATGTTGTGCAGAAATGTATCACTAACTACTTCACAGAAGTCTCTCTTTGCTCACAATTTCCAACCAGAAAACATGTAGATGTAGAATTTAACTTGCACCTTCTCTGAGAATGCTGAGACTAGAGGTGAGTAAACATCCTTTCAAGAGCTCTGGAAGGAATTTTCTTAGTCTCATCGTGGGTTTTGTATACTTTGAGTTGTATTTCTTACCAATACATTCAGCTTTCTGCACAGTTATACTTTCTTACAAATATTTATATGCAAAAAAAAATCCCCCAAACTACTCTTAAACTGTATTTCTCTTCTTCCCATTCAGAAATTGGCTGGTTGGTCTGTTTTAGAAGATTCCCTTATGGAGTGTATGCGCTTTTGGGAAGTGTGCCTGTGCTTCCTCCACACCGCTGCCTTGCTCCAGGGGCAGGGATAATTATAATATTCTGCTGTGGTCTTGTCTGAAACACTCTAGCCTCCTTCTCCTCCCTGAGCCAGTTTGGCATGCAATGAATTCTATATTCCCAGTAAGGCAGACGTGTCTGTCAGCTCAGTCACGAGATGCAATGATGTGCCTTTTTTGCCTCTAAGTGGTTAACAATTGCAAAAGGTTCTTTTTAATGCCTAGAACTCTATCGCTTTTTTTTTTTTTTCCTTTTTTAGTGTAGTGGAAAATAAATCTTGAGCCTTTCTTCTGTTATCTAGCACTTTAAGCCTTTTCATAGCATTCGTAACATCTCTGCCAACACTCCATCTGTGATTTTTAGCTTGCAGGAAACACTTTGCAAATCTGTTATTAGCTTGGATGCAGAGAGCTGCTGTTTAAATATTAATTGTAACTCCTCTCACAAGTGCAGTCAAACCCACTCAGTCACTTGTGAAGCTCAAGGAACTTTGAGGGGGAGGGAATGTCTCAGGGGTAGGGGCTGCTCTTGGCCCTGCAAGGGTCCTGCTCAGGTCACCAGTTGTTACAGGGTAATACAATTTGATTTTTAGCTAAGGACAAATATGGAGTAGTGTTTTGTTAGGATTTTAGAATGGTTTTGGAAAAGATAAGGAGTGATTAGAAGTTAATTTTAGATATTGATATATGTTTTGATTACTGAGGATATTGAATATGATTTTGGAAAATATTTGTGTAAATCTTGATTGTGTTTAAGTTGATTTTTTTTTTATGGTTAGAGGAGTAGGTGATAACAGCTAATAAATAGGCTGTTCTATGTTATTAGTGAAAAATCTCCATAGAAGTTCTAAGAAAGACTCCTCTCCCAAAGAACCAACAAAAAATTATTTTTAAGTAGTAAAATTAACAAAAAATTACACGTTTTGTCTCTTTATGTTGTTTGTAGAAAGGTGAACAGTTTGTGGGGGGAGGGAGAGTGTTTTAAGTTTTGTGGTTTTTTCCCTTTTTTTTCTTTTTCTCCTTTTAGTGTGTATTAATAAAACTACTAGACAGGTGCAAAGTAAAGAAGTGTCCTGATGCCTCCTCTCCTCTCCTCTCCTNCTCCTCACAAAATAATAAAGCAATAAAAGCAATAAAACAGTAACTTGAAGCAGTGAGCAGGCTGCTTGCACACTCAGTGGACTTTCTGCCAGCAGAAAGGAGCATCATGAGCAGGAGGAACATCACGCAGAGCTCACAGGGAAGGATGAGATCCATCAGCTCTGTGAAATCCCAGATTTTGGGCGCGCCCACTTCTGAGGCACTTCAGGATTGCTCCATCAAAAATCACATCCCGGTGGAGGCATTTATATAGTGGTGGAGCCCTTCTCATGTTTTCAGTCATGATCCTCACACTATTTAATTTCTTAGTTCCACGAAGCGTACTTTATCCTTTACAATGAAAATTTAAAAAGCAAAATGTTATGTGTTTGCAGACATTTCAGTGAAGTATGTGATAGCAATGGGGAACACCGTGTTTAGCACCACCCAGCCTGCCTGTTTGCTCTGGATTAGCAGAGCATCATAATTGTCACATGTGTATTCAATAGAACAGAAAGATGATCAGCCCCATTAAAACCACAGGATTTATTTTCTCTTCTCCTCTTCTTCCAGATGGTTACTAATCTTTTATTGGTGAGCTGGTTTGCCTAAGGTGTAATTTGAGATTTTTTTTTTCCTCTTGTCATTTTAGTGAGTTACTTCTGTTTGTGTTTGCAGGTGGACTGAATTTTAATGTGCTGAATTCTGTTCCTTGCTTAGAATTTAGATGTTCTTCTTACTATCCTACAAATATATGTTTAAAAAAAAATTAAACTTATTCCTTTTTATCTTGCAGCATTCTGTGAAGAAGGGTGCAGATATGGTGGAACCTGTGTAGCCCCTAACAAATGTCTCTGCCCCTCTGGATTCACTGGAAGTCACTGTGAGAAAGGTAAAGCTTTGCTGAAAAACACCTTCCTTGCTAATGATATGTGGAAGAAGTAATTCCTTTCCATTCTTTCACTCTGCTTGATGTTTTCTTTCCAGTGAAGATGTGACTGTTCCATTTCTGCCTTTTCTGCACTGAAACATTTTGTCTTGTCTGAAACTTTCCATGTTGAATTTTATCAGGGGTGTTTCTGCTTTTGCTTCCAGCGTGCACTTCTAGTTAATTGGAAGGGACATCAAATCAAAAATATTTGCTCCACCAGTTTCCTGTGGTGCCAGCTCAAGGTTTCCTCCTGCTTTTACTAAATTTGTTGTGCAAAATAAAAATGATTGCTTTTCACTTCAAGCTATTGAATTATTAATATTTGATTTGTTTCTAAGTCACAGTTTTGTGGAATCACAGCCTGTTCAAAGATACCTCACTAGCCATGATTGGATTCTGCCTGTTCCCAGATTTTTCTTTGTCAAAATGTGATTCTGGCAGCCTCACAGTTCCACCTTTCAGTTGGTTTCACAAAGAGCTGGTTCCTTGTCTGCCTTCAATGAGAAAGGAATCTCATCAAACTCCATACAGGACTCTTGTTATTTCCTTTATTTAGCAGCTCTGGGGTTTTATTTTCTTTTGTATTTATTGAGGTTACCTATTGCTTAACTCAGTGGTGGGAGTTTTTTTGCAGTGCACGTGTGTTAATAACTGTTTACACAGGTATTTATTTATTTTTGGGTATGAAGTGGATTGTTCAGGCAGGTTGTATGCTGTAGTATGGATGGAGACTATAACTGGTGAATTGTTGCAGGAAGAAAAAAATGAAAACAGAGAAATAACTGTTACAGTTAAATCAGTGGAACCACTTGTAACCCGGAGATTGTGCAGTAATTTGTGTGTTGATTAAAGTCACTTAGGCCCAGTTGTCAATAAATCTGCTTTAAGGAGCTTCTCTGTGGATGCAGCCAAGTCAGTGCATGCTAACAGCCCGTAGTTCCCAGTTGTCAGCATGGTTTATGATTATTTAAGAACGAACCAGGACATTAATATTTTCATCTCATCTGGAATAAATCTGAGTGCTCCATTTTTTTTTTTTGCCCCTAGCCTTGCTTTAAACAGGAAAAACCCCTCCAACGTCTCCTGCCATTCAGCAGGAAGTCCTGGCAGCATCAGGGGGAAGGAGGGCAAGGCTTTCCTGCCTCCGAGCCCACCTGCAGGGCCCCCCCAGCTGCTGCTCCTGGCTGCTGGCTGCCCACCTGTGATTCCCTCATTCCTTCCTGACACGTCTGCGGCTCAGAGCCATCAGTGCGTTCCGAGGGGTGCAGGATGCTGGGGAGGGGTGCTGTGCGTGCTGCTGCCAGCCACTTCAGGCCAGATTCCTGCTCCTCTGCCTCTGATTCTTTCCCCCCGAGGAGCTCAGAACATTCTTTTTTTCTTACAGCTGTAAGGGGGCTTTCGTATCTGGAGCACGGATTCTCCCAACTATTGAAGTGATGGTTTAAAACTGATACATGGAGGACATAACCATTCTTGACTCCTATGTTTTTCATGGCTTTGGTGTTGTTTTGATCTACAATATGAGTTAGCACACCAACTAAAGGAAGCAGGGCAGGTATGGTGCTCCCATTATATCAAGCAATTTAGAGGCAGATGTCAGAAGGAGATAGCTTCTGTGAGTAAAATCTATACAACTTGAACCAGAAGGCAGTTTATTTTTTTTCTTCGAAGATGTATAGAGTTTACTAGTATGCTACAAATCAAGATAATGATGCGAACTTTGAGAAATCTGACACCCAGGCTGGTTTGAGAAAGAGCAGGGCTTCGGGTATGAGAATTTGTCACATTTTAGTTGTGTTGGAGGGTTTGAAAGCTTCAAGCAGGTACATGTTACGCCGTGTGCATATTTCAGTGGCTGAGGGCGCATCAGAGCTGGGAGAACTCCTGAGGGTGCATGTCCTGGCCAGGCTGGATGCTCAGATGGAGAGGTGACGAGCCACCTCTGAAGCAGGGTTCCTTTTGCTTCACCCCTGAAGGATGTAGGGCTTTCAGGAGCACGAGGCAGTGCAGGAAAGGCTTTCCTCATCTCACTGCAGTTGGCTGCAGTTTTTAAAGGACACCTAGGTATCCTAACCCCACGTTTGTTAGTTCTGCTGCGACCTCTGACACTAGAAATGAGCCCTCCGTTTTGTTTAGTATTTGGTGCCACTCCCTCAGTCACTGTGGCACAGACCTTAAACAGTGGAATGGTGGGGCAGCACTTCAGATCAAAGCCCGAATGTTCCTGGCAAAACCTTGTCTGGAAGCTGCCAGTGAAACGAGGCGTGTCAGAAGCAAAGTGGTGTGTTTTGGTCGCGTATTCAATTTGCCACAGCGCATCTGGAAATGTCCTTCAAGCTGACAGCACAGCGACTTCTCATACATTATTTGTGAGCTGAAAGGACTCGTCACCAGCTAAAAACAGTATGTCCCAAATTGGCTCCAATGCCATGGAAAGGGTAAAATGAGCCAGTAATTAGAAGTGCTGTGGAAAAGCAGGTGTGTTTACTTCTGAGTATGAATCATATGTTACTCATAGTTTCTGACTGCCTGGTTGAAATTATGATATTAAGTTAATTAAAAATTCAGAGATATTTGAGAAGGGTAGGATTTATGCCAGTAATTTACTCAGGTGAAATTAAAATACACATTTAGGGCTTATGTACAGATACATAATTCAGCATGCTGCTAGGAAGAATTACCTCTTGCCATTCGCTTTGGTTGACGTGAGAAATCATCAGAACAGTTGTGGGGCTATCTTTCCTTTTTGAAGGTGAACTGCAAATTGATATTCGCAGATACTGTCAAGTAATTCCTGCCTCCATCCATTCTTTATGATGCTGTTCCTTTGAGTAGGTGCTTGATGCTTCTGACTGGATTTTTGTAACGTTTAGGATCTGATTTTATCTTCAAATCACTTCTCTTTTGTTCATTTTGTGGTTTTTTCCGGGCAGGGCTGAAATCTGTGATCTCTGTGATCATTACCATTTGATTTTATTTAACACACTTGTGGTGCTTGCCTTGGAAACCTTTGCTGCTGGAATTTTTAGTGACACTGCTGTGGATAGGCATCCACAACTGTGTGTAACACTCTGGGCTTGAACCCAGGTGCATCCTTGGCAGGGATCCCTGTTAAAGGCTTCTGAGAGGCATTTTGGTGTGCAGAGAGGAGTGCAAATACAGTGCTCCATGAGAATTGCTGCCAGCGTGAGCTCAAGTGCCCCAATTTTCCATCCAGCTCGTCTTTTGCCAACCCTTAAAACAGAAAAGCTGCAGATCATCCACTGAGCTGCTTTTTTTCTGTCTGTGGGTGATCCGCAGGTCAGTGGAGTTTTAATGCTGATTTTGTGGACAGGTTCCCAGTCACTCTGGATTTGTGGAGTGTTAGTCACTCCTGCTGCTGCTGAAGTGGGGAGCATGAGATAAACAGGACAACCTGTGGTGTCAAAGGTGGGAGTGAACAGATGCCTGAGTGCCTGGAACTTGTAGGGACTCCTTGAGCACCTGCCTGCACGTGTGTGGGTCTGAGAAATACACCTGAACGCTCGGGGCTCTGACCAGTGACCCACGGGGTCTGTGCACAAATTGTCATTGTGGGTGGTGGGCAGGAAGCAGCAGAAGGGTTTGAAGCAGGGGGTTCCCAACTCGGGGCACGGAAAGGAAAGTGCAGGATTTTCTCCAGGGGCTGCAGAAGGGCTTTTGGCAATTGCCTCCGGAGGGGATTCAGCACAAGTGCACCACAGCTTTTCTCCCGCTGCTTGTGGCAGCTGCTGTCTGAAGTGGTACCCAATAAATGGGGAATATATTTCTGTTGGATTAGAAGGGCTTTGTGTGGGCTGGAGCTCGTGGAGGAGGATATTCCTGTGATAGCAGTACCTGTGCATTCAGTCTTTGTGAAGCACTGGAAAATGTGCTGTCGCATCACACAGAGTGATGGAGAATTACCTGCTGGTTATAAACAGAAGCAAGGGTGAGATATGGCAGCAGAGTGTCAGGATGTGATAATTTCTAGGGTTCTTTTTTCAAACTGTTTTGGGCTGCAAAGAATTATCTAATATTGGGGTGAGAGGTAATTTTTCAGTACGTGCCATGGCTGAGAAATGTGCTTTGGTTCCTATTAATTATATTGCAGCCAAGTAAATCAAGGCTTGCTGTGCTGCAGTAGTTACGCAGGGATTCTTCAGCCCCTCACGGATTTCACAGATGTGTGATGGAACGTTGCTGTGCTTACATCTGCAGGATGGGATGTCCCATCACGGGAATGAGGAGGTCTTTACCTGATTTGTTTTATCATGGTTGGCAGTATCTGCACTTGTTGTCCAAGGAGCCGCTTAACATCTTTGTGTTCTCTTCTCTTAAACTGCTTTTTCTGGAATATATTGTCTTCTGCAGCCCTTCGGGTAAAACCCCCTGTGGTCTCTATTCCTGTGGACCCAACAGTTAGGAAAAGAGCGAGGGCTGTATTTATAGGTGCCATTTCTTTGATTCTTCAGCTGGGTTAATCTTCAGGTGTGTATCTATCAAAGACATTCCAGTCGAGGAGCCTGGTTTAAAAAACGAGCAAATAAAAACCAAAGCAAAGGCAGAGAAAGAGATTTTTCCATGAGTACGGTAAGGTAAATGTCAAAACTCCCTGCCTTTCTCTATCGATGATCTTGTGTAAAATAAGGAGTGAGGTTTATTTTGGGAAACAAACCAGCTGTGCAGCTGTGGGCACAAGGCTTTGCAGGACATTTTTCTTGAAGCCTCTAATTTCCAGGTGAGGAAAAGGCAGGATGGGGTGAGGTGAGAGGAGTGAGGCCAGTGATGCTCAGCTCTGATTTCCAGGTGAGGAAATAGAAGGATGCAGTGAGTCCAGGGGAGTGAAGGCAGTGATGCCCAGCTCTGATTTCCAGGTGAGGAAATGGCAGGATGCAGTGAGGCCAGGGGAGTGAAGGCAGTGATGCTCAGCTCTGATTTCCAGGTGAGGCCAAGGCAGGATGAGGTGAGGTGAGGTGAGAGGAGTGAGGCAGTGGTGCCCAGCTCACTGCAGTGCCTGTGGCTGATGTGTCCCTCCCGAGGGTGTGACAGGCCCAGGGAAGGCAGCTGTTCCAGGTGCCTGGGGCCGTCCTGCTCCATTTCCTGCCAAGCTGTTTGCAGTGCCGGCCGCGGCGGTGCTCATTGCAGAATGGCAAGGGTGATGTCTTCACGTGGTGGAGAAAAAACAAAGCTGTCATTTGTAAAGATGCCAGGGAATAGATCAAGGAATATTTACTGGAAACAATCTGAGTAAGGCNAGCCAGTGATGCTCAGCTCTGATTTCCAGGTGAGGAAATGGCAGGATGAGGTGAGGTGAGAGGAGTGAAGGCAGTGATGCCCAGCTCTGATTTCCAGGTGAGGAAATGGCAAGATGAGGCGAGGTGAGAGGAGTGAAGGCAGTGGTGCCCAGCTCTGATTTCCAGGTGAGGCCAAGGCAGGATGAGGTGAGGTGAGGTGAGAGGAGTGAAGGCAGTGATGCTCAGCTGATTTCCAGGTGAGGAAATGGCAGGATGAGGTGAGGTGAGGTGAGAGGAGTGAAGGCAGTGGTGCCCAGCTCATTGCAGTGCCTGTGGCTGATGTGTCCCTCCCGAGGGTGTGACAGGCCCAGGGAAGGCAGCTGTTCCAGGTGCCTGGGGCCGTCCTGCTCCATTTCCTGCCAAGCTGTTTGCAGTGCCGGCCGCGGCGGTGCTCATTGCAGAATGGCAAGGGTGATGTCTTCACGTGGTGGAGAAAAAACAAAGCTGTCATTTGTAAAGATGCCAGGGAATAGATCAAGGAATATTTACTGGAAACAATCTGAGTAAGGCCATCTCTAAGGATCAAGGGGACATCTGTCTGCAAATCAACAACTGTCAGTGGAAGAGAAAGTTGTTTCATCTCAGTGTCAGTCTCCCAGACCAGGAACACTATTCACCACCCAGCTGACCCTCTCATGAGGAGACAACTCATCAGAGTTTGCTCTGCCTCAGATATATATTTGTGGAATAGTTTGACTTTAAAAGCCAGGAAAAAAACACTGCACAGACACTAGGTTTGGCATGGTGGTTTGGTGGTTTTTTTATGTCATGTTTTTACCTTCCTCTGTAGTTTATTTGTTGTGTGCGTACCTCTGGGTCTGTGTATTTTCCTTTGTTTCTAATTTAAGGAATATCAGCTATATTCATATTTTATGTCACCTGAGATGATACCTTGACAAGTAAAAAACTGCTCTGACGTTCTGGCGTTCTATTATTTGTGTATTGGGTTTGTGTGGCAAAGTTTCGGCAGGGGAGGGAGAGCAGGGAGGCTCCTGGAGAAGCTTCCAGAAGCTTTTGCCTGTCCAAGACAGACCCAGCACTGGCCAGGGCCATCAGAGACATTGGCATTGCCTCTGGGAGAATGGATTGAAGAAAGGCAAAATGTCAGTGAGCAGCAGCAACCCCAGCTGGAGAGAGGAGTGAGAATGTGAGAAGAGCAGCTTTGCAGACACCCAGGTTAGTGAAGGAGGATGGGGAAGGTGGCCTGTCCTTCCTGAGCACGCTGTGAGGAATATAAACAGGCAGGATAAAAAATCTAAACTAGCTAAACAGGAAAA
>WBMY01007253.1:77639-103159 GCA_013397315.1 Donacobius atricapilla | reverse complement strand
AAAAAAAAAGCCAGGACCTCTCTTTGCCATGTACTCAGCAGCTGGAAACCACTGGGGAGGGGGAGGTTTCTTTCCTCCTGTTTCCTCCTGTTTCCTTTGTTGGTTTGGCTGATGCTGCCCAGTGTGGCATGTTTATTCCTCCGTGAGTTTTAATTAAGTGTTACAGGAGGATCAGCATGTCCAGATCAGGAGCAGCAAATTCTGAACTCTGAATAAACTCTAAATGCACTCTGATAAATGAACTCTAAATCAAACCTCTATGTTCCTGCTGAACGTCCCGCAGCTGAGACCTTGCATGGCCAAATTTTGTACAGAAGCCTTGCTCAGGCTGAGGGAGCATCTTCCACACGTTCTGCGTGCAGGCAAATCTGCTTCAGGTTCCTCTTGGATTCTGAGGACTCAGGCAGTGGGGTTTAAACTTGTTGCAAGTGGTAGAATCACCACTGGATCTATTAAAAAAAAAACCCAAAAAACCAAAGAACTACAAAACATTCCAAATTCTGGGCAAATATTTGTATTTGAGCAAACAGAAATATTCGTATGTTAATGAAATTTCCATTTTGCAACCAAGAAGTTTCCATATGGGAAGCTTTCCCTGTGATGTGAGCGGTACAGAAAAGGCAGTTGCTTTAAAATACCAACTTCATGGTGAATTAACTACAAATGACATCTCATTTTACTGTGATTAAAAAAAAAAAAACTCCCAGCAAGTCTGCTTTTGAGTGCAGCGCAGTAATGCTAATTTATTTTTTTTTTAACTTTTTTTCCAGGCAGATGCCTGTATCAGTGGAAAACAGTAATTCTACAGAGAAGTACCAGAATTAGGTAGTAGACCAGCTAAAAACGGAATAAAAACTACCTCAAGCTCTCCAGCCACAGGCAGTATTTAGGGAACATTACTGAGTTTAATAAGCTCCTTGCCACCTTACTTTTTCTTATTAATAGCCAGCTCTGGACTGGAAAATCAGCCATGAATATTTAAATTTGCTGATAACCTAGAAATGAAACTCCAGACTCAATAAAGCTCAAGCAGGCATAGAGAGGTACTTAAATTTTTTAACACAGGAATCCTCTTGGCTTCAATGGGAATTTCACCTGAATGGAAGCCTTAGGGTCTGGGGCAGCTGAATTAGGTGAAATGAATAATAAATGGGCTCTAGTGAAATAAAAGAGCATCTAGAGTGGGGCTTTTGTGTGGAACAATCTGTGTGATGAAGCTGCCAATGATGAACGTGCCATTTTTAACTCCTTAATCTAAGCAGCTAATCTAGGAGTAAAGTCCTGTTCAAACTGAGCGGACAATTCAGTCTCTCAGAAAATGTGTCCAGCTCTGAGAATTTTACTGTGTGGAGCCATGTTTCTGCTGAAGTTCAAAACAGGGAGTGCTAACATATTTTGTGGAGGTTAATCAAGGTGGTGTGAGGGAAAATGGGCCTCCTTCATCAAAACCAGCATAAGGAACCAATTTCTTTTTGAGAAATATTCCAACAAGCGAAGGGACTGGAGAAAACCATGAGAAAAACATGCTGAGGTTGTCCAGCTTATTTTGTGTTTGATTCTGACAAAAAAAAAGTCAGTCTTCCTGCATTTTTTTCTTTTTTAATGGGAGATTGGGGTTTTTTTCCCCTGAATAAAATTACAGTTCCAGAATGCTTTAAGGAAATGAAGTGAATGTAACCAGCAAGCTGGAACTGGGGATGAGAGGTCACTGGGATCCCCTGTCCTGCCCTCAGTTGTGGGAAATAGTAAAGCTAAGAAGATTTTCAGAGGCTGTAAAAGCAGACCTCAGAAACAGAAAGAACAGATAACTTTGAGTTATCTCCAGCTTCAAAGCCTGAAACTAGAAAGGATATGATGATACAGCAAGCAAGGACACAAAACAATATTTTGTTTCATTAGAAATTTTTTTAAGGTTCGGTTTATTTTTTTATATTTTTTATATTATTTAAGCTTTTTTATATCTGGGGTTATTTTGGGGTTTACTTTTGGGTTAGTAGTTTCATTAGTTTTTTTGGAAATTTTAGATTTGATTTTAGGTGAGTTATAAATCATACAGAGAAAATGTATTAGATTAAGTATTAGTGAGGTGGTAATTTTAACACTTAGGGGATATTGAACATTTTTTTTTAGAAGTGATGTAATTGATTTAAAAGCGAAGAAGGAAGGATCGAAAAGTTTTGTTTTTTAACCTTTTTTTGATAAATTTGGTGTAATTATTAATAATTTTTTTAAAATTTGTTGTTGGAATGAGGATTTAGATCCAATGGATGGTTCATGTTTGGCTAAGATAGACCTGAAGACTGCAGAAAAATGTGCTTAGCAAGAGAGTAGAAGGTTTTGAGCTTAATAATGGAATATTGTTTACGGCTAATAGAAAGCAGGCAAGCAAGCACTGTTTGAGGCAGGTGTAGGTGTGCTTTCAGTGCCTGGCCAGAACAATTGCCTGGAAGCTTTAGCACTGTGCTGTTGGCTGGAAAACCTCTCAAACGCCCGGTAACAGCGATCTCCGGCTGCTGCGGGCAGAGGGGAGCTGTGCCGTCCCGCGGTTGTGCCAAGCCCTGCTCCGGGGCTGATGCTGCAGTCAGGGCTCAGGGAGCCTCTCACAGCAGCTCTCTTTGTGCCATCCCGCACGCAGAGTCTCGGCCAGCTCTGGTCCCTGGGGCTGGCACCCAGCGCAGCCCCCCTGGCTGTGCAGCCCACCAGGGCATCTGTGGGGCTCGTTGCTCTTTTTCCTTTCCCCTCTTTCTGAGCTCCCGTATGTCACGGTAGGACACAAAATAGATTGACTCCATAGAGCTGTCAGAGGAGAAAGAAGCTTTATTTACAATCCCAACAGTTCCTTTTAGAACACGCTGTGTAAAAAGGTCTGTTATTGCTCCATGGCACTGACACTGCTCTCCATTGGGTCAGGAATAGGAAACAACCCCTGGGACAGTTGTTCTGGCAAAGGGAACACTGTTTGCTGAGCCTGTGCTGAGAAACGCAGAGAGATGGTTTGGAAAGAGAATCTGTTGGCAGCTTTCCCTTGGGAAAGGAGCCGGCAATGGTCAGCAAGCTGAAATTCAGGCTCAGAAATGTCGAGCCCACACCTGTAAACACAGCATAAAGCTGTGAGGGGCAGGAGGGAGGGAGAACACACGGCTGGGGGCTCCTGGGCAAGGTCTTCTCCCACGCTGATCAGAGTTAATCAACACAAAAGCATCAGCCACTTGCTTTCGTTGGGCTGGCATCTGGAGGAGGAGATCATGTCCCCGTTCATGTAATCCTTGGAAGGTGAACAAAATGGGATAAATCACTTCCTCAGGTGACTTGTGTAGACTGTAGCTGATGTACAATGAGGATAACTAATCCAGTTACTTTGCTTTAAGGAGTCAGGGTGTAAATGTGAGTTAAACCCCTGTTGGAGGGGGTGCCATCCCCTCTTTAATGACGTAACCTCTGTAACATCCATGATTCTGTTCTATCCCAGTCCTTCAGAGAATCTGTTTTTGCAAGAGTGACACCCACGGTTTTCAACAGTCTGCTCCAGGGAGATTTCATGAACTGTACAATGCTGCCCTACAGCAAAGAAGCCACAGCCAAAGGAGGTGACTCTTAGCAGAATCTGCTGAGTTACATGCTGTGTGTGGAGTCAAGTTTGTCATTACTAAACTCACATGTACGCACAGAAAAGAAATGGAGTAGGAAGTTTTGCTGCTATGGAACCTTGGGAACTTTCTTTCCCCCTCCCAGGCTGTTTCTGTATCGAGTGAAACATTTTTATGGCTTCTTTCCTAGTGATGTGTCCTTCTTCTGCAGAAAGTACGTGATGTGCCCAAAGACTTGCCTTCACAGCAGACTTCTTCTGGATAACCCAGCACACTGTGCCTGGTAACACATTCAAAATAAATAAGTGAAGTCAGCAGAGTAATACTTGTTGGATTTGAAACACACTTGTGAATCTGTCTCCCAGAAATTGTGGCATTAAAGCCTGTGCCAGGTTCAGCGCTCATCAGCTCACTCTGCAGATTCCTGTTGCTTTTGCCAGGCTTTTGTTCATGCCCAGGGAAAGAATATGCAAGATATAAAAATAATATGGTGCTTAATGCAGGGCAGGTATGAAGCATACAAGGAAGCTCGTGTGGTTCTGGTTGGATATTTCCTTTGCTAGTTCCATTATGATTGAAGCAACTTTAAAATAATAGTCATACTCAACCTCCAGGAACTGTATGTCAAAGTTATTTTCAAACTTCTTATAATGTTATGATAAAAATCTGTTCAGTCCTTCACATCTGCAGAAATGTAGTTCTTCCTAAATACATCAATCATTTTCTTGCTTTTGAAAAGGAACTTCTGATTTAGCAATTCAGGCAGTTCAATAGCTGGAGTTGCCTACTACTTAAGATGTGCAACATCAGAATTACTTCTTTCAGAAGCATGTAGTATCTACTGAGTAGATCAGTCATTTCAGAGACAAGCTGAATGGTAAAGTTTATATGTGAGAGAGTGAAATTACCTTTCTTAGTTGATTTTTTCCTGAAGAGACATTTTCTGTTTGGTGGCAATCTAATCTTCGGAGTGGTACTCATTTATCTTTTGAATGAGACATGAAATAAAAGCCCTAAACACTCCTGGTCATCAAACACCCAGCTGAACCTGTATCCTGTTTCAGCCTGGATTCTGAATTGAGTTCTGCCTTCTTTAGCAGTGTCAGTCAGAGAAATTACGTGTGGAAATAGCTGTCTGGCTAACATGGAGTGGCACCCATGTCCCAGGGGCATAGGTGGCCATGGCTCTGTGACAGGTTAGGGATCCCCACGGCTTTGGGTGATAATTTTGTGGTTTTCAATGCGAACGGCTCTTAGGTTGAGTACAGGCACGTGGGAGTGTGTGAGCTCCACATTTCTGAGCCTGAGTTTCAGCTTGCTGACCATTGCCAGCTCCTTTCCCAAGGGAGAGCTGTCCACCTCTTGTGACAGCCATAGCTCCAGAGAGCCTGTCAGTCCATCCAAAATGAATTAAAAACAGGGGGAAAAAAACCCCTGTGTATTTCGAGAGATTCTTGTTTTATGTCTGTTACACCCCTGGCAGGTTGTGAATTCTAAAGTTAATGGAAGCTGTTTCTTGAGAAGGGACTTCAATTTTCTAGAAAAACCTATCTGTCCCCCACCTTAAACTGTTTTAATGTTCACCCTTGGAATATCCAACACCGAGTTTTTCAATTCTTTCCATTAACTGTGTGGATAGAGTAAAGATTTCATTCATCCCTCAGAAGTTTCTGTCCATTTTCCCATCCGAAATCTTGTTCTTTTGTAGAAAAATCTCCAACTCTGATAGAGGTCACAGCTGATGCTATTTGAGGTGTGTGTGTGATAGCAGTAACAACTCCCTCAGCAGTGCCATTAATCATTTACAGGTTAGGGAGATCCAGTGTGATAATACCTGGCTATTCCTAAGGCCTCCCTTTTGAGATGACTTGAGTCATCGGTTTCTTTCTGCAGAGATTTGATTTTTGGGGGTTTTTTTTCCCCAATCCCTTATCTTTTCTCAGCAGGTTTTATTGGGTGTATGCATTACTGGATGAGATGAAAGAGGGTTGCATGTGCAGAGGGTGGTGGTGGGTGACAGGATGCAGGACCTGATCAATATTAAGCAGAATTTCTCTGTATGCAACGTCTGTCTCACTGAATTGGCTGTTTTCAGATCCCCTCCATGATATGTGCAGCTTGCAAATGTGAAAAGAATTAAATGCAGCATGACAGAAGGAGGTAACCCACTGCTCCCTCGTCCAGCCACTATAAAAGGACACATTTCTTCATTAAACTTGTAGGTTGTCCTAGTTGTGCTAAAAGTTTCCTTACTGTGTGTTAAATAAATTAACTGCTGTGTTAAATCCACTATTATATCTTCTTGCTACAATCCACGAAATTAAATCAGTCGCTTAGTCCATTTGCTGTACAGCTTCAGCAGTGAGCTGATCCACTGTAAAAATAAATTGAAATAGCTCCTTTGGAGGAGATTCTTCCAGGGAGAAGGAACATCCAAAGCAAGAAATGTGATACAGCTGACATTGCTACCCTGTTAACTTGTGGGGAAATGGAAGACATGTCACCTCATTGCATTTAATGTGATTTTTCATGAATGCTAAATTCAATCTCATTAAAGAAACTTATACACAGCACATTCACATTTCTAGGCTTCATGTTCCACTCTTCTTTACACTTCTGTATATTAAGTGCCAGACTTAAAGGGCATTGACGTTTTTTCTAAGCCAAATTGAGATGTAAAATGAGGGGAGAATTTTGTGTCAGTCAGAGCTAAAAATAACTGCCTATATGTGCAACAACCAATTTCTGTTTTCCACCAAAGGAAAGATCGCTTCTCTAGAGTCATGAAGAAAAGGGTCCAACCAAACCAGGGGGTAACTCCATAGATGTTTTTTCTTTTCACTATTAGAATCTTACTTTTGAATAGAAATTTAAAAATTATACCTTAGGGCTGACCATATCAGAAGCATAAGGTAAAAATCAAAATATTTTATGAACCTGTAAAGACCTATAGGCTTTCTGGTTTTCATAAGCTTTTCATTTATACTTTTAGTTGTACTGAAACAGGCTGAAAACCTTGACCTGTTAAATTTGGGAAGAAGGGATTTTGTGAAATCCAATTTTTCTGACAGAGTGATAAAAGTCTGTCAGTCTTTACCCCAGTAAGTTGTCTTCCACTACGAGCAGTCATGTGGATTCCAGTTGTCTAATAATGATGTAAAGCACAGCTCAGTGTAATGCTAGCCAAGGAAAATTAATCCAAAAAATACAGTTAATGAAAGGAACATTAATGTGTATTCAGAAAACATTTTGAAGGTACCACTTGATTCAGAATATATGAGTCACTTATCTGACATTGTGAGCATCAAGCTTTATAAATATTGGGATATATTATAAGGTTGTAGTTGGTCTACTTTTAAAAAAAAATTGTATGGCACTTAAGAATTACAGTTGGCTCCTTCCCAGAGCAGTAGATGATTCCAAATTTCTGGACTCAGGATGAAGCTGTTGTTCAATCCTCAGGTTCCAGATTGCTCTCCTGTCACGGTAGGACACGAAATGGATTGAATCCACAGAGCTGTCAGGAGAGAAAGAAGCTTTATTTACAATCCCAACAGTTTCTTTTAGAACACGCTGTGTAAAAAGGTCTGTTATTGCTCCATGGCACTGACACTGCTCTGCATTGGGTCAGGAATAGGAAACAACCCCTGGGACAGTTGTTCTGGCAAAGGGAACACTGTTTGCTGAATCTCAGGCTCAGAAATATCAAGCCCACACTCTTTGGTCAATGAATAACCTTGATGGGAACTAGAAGGATAGGGATATCTTATTTTTGTGGCTCTGGAGGTTTTGGCTGGATGAATTTTAATCTTCACAGGAAAAAAAAACCTCCTTGTGTTGGTGTGGAGTGTTATAAAAGGTTGAAGGTGGGTAGAGCAGAGGCCGTGGAATGCTGGCATTCTGATGCAGCGGATCATGCACACACAGAACGTTTGAGGAATGCAAGCACAGAAACAAAACAAGGATGGAGGGTGTCATTGCAGCCCCGCTCTCTGTGTGTGTATGATGTTGGACATGATGTGGACATTTGTACTTTCTGGGAATGCTGCCACGAGTAAGGCAGCAGAACTTGCTGAGCACAGAGCGTGTCCTACACATTTTCTCTAGATTGTATAGGAAACTGTACAGTCCTTGAGTGTATGTAGTGTTACTTGTTTGTTTTTACAGCTTGGAAGGGGGGGAACCCAAAAAAAAAAACCTTGGCAATCCTGAAAGTTGATTAAGGGATTACTGTAGAATGTGTTTTATAAGATGCATTGCATCAGGTGTGACTATATGCTTTGTTTATGATCCGCTTTAGAGAGGATAAACAAGAGAAAAAAACACATTGAAAATTATGTAATTCAAACAAACTCTAACAGATCCCAGTTTTGAGCAGGTCAACCATAACAATCTATCTTAACTGTCATGCTGATAATTTAAAACAGGTTCTTCTTTCTGTGGTGCTGTATACAACAGCACTAATATGATGGGCAATGGCAATTTGTGGCCATGGAGACTGTTTCCAAATTGGAAACAACTGTTGAAGTGTTTGTCACATAAAAAGAGCGGATCCCTGATAATCAGCTGGTGTATGGCATTTGCTGCAGCTGGTCCCCAGGACACCAGGCACGGGCAGTGAAAGGCAAGGGATGACCCGGTACAAACCCATCACAAGCCGGGATCCCTTTCTGAGTGGAGACCCTGAGAATTTGGCAAAGCCACCTCCGAGGACACAGCTGTCTTGAGACAGCCAGACAGAAGATTTTACTGCTTTGGGTCATTAGAAGCCAAGGTAAAGCCTCCTGAAAAGACAAGTTTATGCTGCAAAGATGAAATGATTGCTCTGTTAGTAAGGGCTGGCTTGGGTGTATGTGGTCCCTGCTACTTTGAGGAAAAAAATCACATGCAGCCCCTCTAGTTGCACCTCTGTATTTTGTGGGTATGTAATACACTTATAGCACAGCTAATATGTGCCTGAAGTAGTGTCTTTTAAGAATGCCCAAGGAGGGAGTGCCAAAACTGCTTGGAAATGTTGGCAGATGATCACAGAATTCATGAATTCTCGTTTACTTTTCTTCTGCTTCCCTCTCAAAAATACCAAGTGTTGTTGTGAGCATTCTGTTACTTCCAGAAATTAATTTGAAAGTGAGATAATCTAATCTAAATTCAGTGTAAGTGTAAATACTGCAAAAATATGCTTTCAGGACTAACATAGCATTATATGTGTACGGAGGGCTGTAGGTCACTGCTTGTTTTCAGAAAACAAGGATGTCTGTGTCTAAATTGTGCATTACTGATTCTAAACCACAATTTGTGATTTTTCTGTACACTTGCTCTGTGGCGAGAAGTAAGAAAAAGCAGCAACAAAAAAACAGCCTAAAGAGTTATGCATTTTTGATATATTTTTCCTGTGTTTTATAATAATGAGTATCTGTGCTGAAACAACACATTCTAGATCTTCAGAATTACACAGATGACTCTGAGCAGCCCCCGTGGGGAGGGATTCTTATATAGTAGTGAAGACATGGAACAAAAATTGTATTTTCATGATCCTAATTCTGTTTTTTTAACCCGTGGCAGGCAGGGTCTCGTGCCTGTGTTACATTTAGAGTGGCTCAGGTGGGAGAGGGTGCCTGGCAGGTGACAAAAGGGCTGCACCATCAAGTAAAAATCAGTGAGGAACAGAGGACTTGTGGTATTTTCATCCGGTCCCTCTTGGCGCATTGTGGCTGGGGGCAGCACCACTGGGTGCAGTGTTCCTCTCATGATTTTTACCAGACCTGTGGCATCTCCCCGAAATGTTATTTCTCTAATCTCACCTCTGAAGGAGCAGGGTCAGCTCTGCCAGACGAACACGTGCTGGTATGGTGCAGAAGAGTTTCTAGTTATGTGTTTTATCTTCTCTCCGTGATTTATTGTTTTACAGAGATGTGGATAATTAGAATATAAAGTCCCTTTAGACGGCTGCATGAATTGCTTTTCTTTGAGGCTGAGGAGGGTGTCTGATGCTTAAGGAATAGTAACCAAGTGGTGAAAATAATTGAGATGCTCTTGAATTTTAATTTTTTTTTTTCCTTTTGCCTCTGGTTAGATGGATGTGGGTCATGGGTAGATAATGTGGCATAGCTCGTTCTATCCTTGTGATGCTTCATAGATCAAGCTTTTTATTTCATTGTTAATTTTCTCTGACAGCATCACAGCACTTAGATGTGAGGATTTCTAAATTTATGTACTGCAAATTTGTCTTCACATTGTAAATGTAATTGTAGCTGTAAGAGTTATCAGGTGAATAATACTATGGGAATAATTTGAGATTTTTAAAAAACAAACAACACCTATGTTGGACTTGTTACCGTAATTTAAAATTCAATATAAATCTCAACTTATTAATATTTAAAAGGAGAGTATTTTCTCTAAAACCCAAGGAGTAGATGTGATTATTTGTTTTAGCAAAGGGCTTTAAAAATAATAAAAAAAAATCCACTGGTGTCAAACTGTCCTAATGCCTCTGGCTATGAATGTATTATGGAGCTATATCTTTATAGAAACCATTTCCACTCTGTCATCTTCATTTACTTCAGCTGTTTCCTGCTTATTCATTTCACCTGGGTTAAACTTTGTTTGCAGTGTAATGCAATCTCTGTTATTGACTGTTGCTGGGGTCCAGGGCAGGTGGAAAACCCCTGGAACTGCCCCGGGGGGTCCCAGACCCAGCTGGGACCCCAGGAAAGCATTGCCTTTGTCCTCAGTCCATGGGAAAAACTGCCAACACTCAGAGATGAATTGGAAACAACAAAGATTTTAAATAGATAGTAGTTTAGTTTGGCACAGGGTGGAAGTTTGTACTTTTGGGTTTTTAGTGTGGAAGGTAGATCAGAGCAAGATGGAGAATTTTGGGCAGTGTCTCTTCTTCTTCTCCTGCTCCATCTCCTGCTGTGCTGGTGGCACAGAGACATTGGTGGGATGGATTTGATGTAGGAATTGTGTGTTCAGAATAGGTGACAGTAATTGGCACAAAACTGTAAATACAGTACGTTTTTAAAGTTAATTGGATTAGAAGTCTTTAAAATTACCTTGGACCCTCTGTCCATGTTCCTGTAGCTGCTTTCCTTCAGTGCCCTGAGATTGCTGTGAGGCCTTGAGATCAGAAATAGAATAAACACCTTTGGAGAGCGAGCCACAGGTTCCATCTCATCTTTTAACCCTGGTACGGGATTCTGAGAGACAGAAAACCCCGAATTAGGGGAATGTCGGGGTGAAAATCCTGTCAGACTGTGGTTCCCGGAGGTCCCTCTGAGAGGTGCATCCCGCTCCAGCCTGCCCCTCACCTTCCTGCTTGGTGCCTTCCGTGCTGCAATCTGCCTGCATCAGGGGTGCATAAATAATGGAGCTGGCAGGAATTTCCTGTCGTGGAAAACCATGACAAAAAAAGAAGCAAAGGCAGTCTGTGTCTGTGTGTCTCTGTGTGACCTTTCAGGCCCTCACGCTGCACTGCCCAGGTTGCTTTTTGCAAGGAAGCCAGGAGAGCAGGCTGCACTGGAGGTACTCCTGCAGGGAGTGTTCAAGGTTTGACAATTAAAAGGCGTGCATTCCCTCTGAGAAGCCTTTCCTTTGACTTCAAGCTATTTTGGCAGATTTTCTCCCTCCACATAATTTGCTCTTGACATCTATTATTACTTAGTCATGCTTTCAAATGCTATATATTGTTTGCAATATTAAAATACAATGTATAATTGACTTTCAAGGCTTCTGAAAAGAATATAATTTTTCACAGAAAATGATGTGACTACGTATACTTAGGAGAGAAAAACCCCACTTTGTTTCACATCTCTCCCTTCAGGGGATGCAGGCGGTTGCTTGAGTTCGTTTTCTTATTCTTCAGTATTTTTGGAGGCCTTTGTTTTTGCTGCTTTGAGCAGACCTGAGGTTTCTGACAGCAGAGCACCTGTGGAAATGGTTGGGACTGAATCTAATGTACAGCAGTGGCAGGTGGACATCCTGTCACCCGAGCCATCAGACTTCCCTGACACCCCTTCATCCACGTTCCGTACTCGTTGTTTTTGTCCACCCAGGACAAAAGCTGGCTGTCACATTGCTCAGTGCAGCCTGTCTGGAGCGTGGCTCGAGTAAATCTCTCTGCTTGAAAGGGGAAGAATTTTAAATCACCAGGCCGCAGAGAGAGGCTGGAGCAAACTGTTGGGTTGCAGACGTAGAGATTTTTGCCTTCTCTCCAAAAGAAAACTCCTGTGGTAGTCCTGTGACCTCTTCTTTCCACCATGTTGGTGGGTTTGTGGGTTGTTCAGTTATGTGACAAGTGGGTGAGTGACTCTGAGGGGGCAGTGAATGTCAGACATGTTCAGTGTTCATTGAGGCCCCTAACAACCTGTTCCGGGGTTTATGTCCGAGTGAGAAATAGGAGAGACCCAAACAGAAGAGCCTCCACCTACACGGCAGCGGTGAGGATGCTCGAGTGTTTTCTTGAAATCAAAACTGTGGGACGTGCTTCTTCAAAAACACGTGCTGCTTTCAAGCCCCTGCTTTATTGTGTGAGAGTATCTGTTCTCAATTTATATAAACTGATATACTAACATGTAATTTATATGTTAGTATCTGTTCTCAATTTACATAAATTGATATACTAACATGTAATTTATATGTTAGTATCTGTTCTCAGTTTGTAACAGGATGCTGTGGGGAAGAAACTGGGGGAAATGTATCTGTGGTTTCGCTGCTGGAAGTCTGAATAAGAGCAGGAGGTTTGGAACTGTTCTCACTGTCCCAGTTCTTTGAAACAAGATCATGCACCTCCATGAGTGTGGTGGCAGCTACTCCTCCGAAATACTGGGGTTTTTTCCTTGTTTTTCTTTCAATCCACAAAAAAACAGGCCAACAAACAAAACTGGGTTATATAAATGCCTTTGATACAAGCATAAACTATGATTGTTCTTTTTTGCCTCTTCCTCTGTGAGTATAGATGAGAAATGGTCCCACAATTGAAATGAGGCTGTGCAATTTGCTTTGTCAACAGAGGTCTCTTCACCTCTGTCCCCGTTTTCTTTTCCCTGCTGCGAACTTGGTGGAGGATTTTATGGAGATACCTGGAAACAGAGCATCTCATAAATCCGATAGCAGCCAGCTTCCATGTGAGAGCGGTGTTTGTGCGACTGAAAATTGTGAATTTCTGGGCTGCTGTTCGGAATGCTTTGCTTTATTGGTGGAGCTAGAGCCAGGCCATGGCTTTTCCTGGAGCTGGCAGCACGGTCTTCATTGTGGCTCACTTTTCTGTGGTGCAGAGAGACAGATTTGCCCGGGGAGGAAAGGAAACAGATGCTTTCTTCAGGTTCAGGAAAGAAGATGGAATGTGTTGGGGTGTGACTGATAAAAGGACGCTCCTAATCAGCTTTAGAGCGCTGTGAATGACAGCTTTCAACTGCAGTGGAGCCTGCATGAAGAACCTTGTGATGATAACTCTGACCTTTTTGTTTGATTTTATTTGTGCTTCACTCTTGGTGAGCCAGGGCATTTGAGTTATTTTCATTCTCTTACCCATCTCCTCTGCCCTTGACTGTTGTTGTTAATCTCTGCAGCTAAGCAGTGTATCTCTTTGGCATTTGTCTTATCTTACAAAATCAACATGGAAAGGGAAAAAAGGAAGCGAGACCTTAAATATTTTTAACTTTAACAGACAGCTGAAGGAGAGTCTTAGAGTGTGTCAAATCCACATAATGCTCAGGGAATGCTACATGCACTTCAACAAATACTAATTAGATGTGATCCTCCATGTGGGTTTGTGTGTCTGTTCTTAAAATGCAGCAAGTAGTCTGATTGTGGGAGGGTGGAAAGGGGCTGCTTTGTGAAGACAGCTTCTTACACTCTGTGACTAAAATAAATAATGGCACTTTCGGGCTTGAGGTGCACGTTATTTTGGTTACTCACAGATCTCCTGCTGCTCAAGCCCGCCGGGAAACAAATGCATTTCTTTTATAAGAAAATGAAACCCAGGGTTTGCTTTCTCAAAGGCTTGTTTTGATCCTCTGCTGAAGATTATTGTGTGTTTCCCTGTCTGCTCCGCGGTCTCTCTTGTTTTTTCCTTCTCTGGTCTGAGGCCGTGTAACAGAGAAGAAAAATGGGCATATCAAGTTGATCTGTAGGTCTTGAGCCTCAGGATGTACTGCCTTCCTTGCTGATAGCCGTTCCAGATGAATTCCAGTCTTTCAAAGAAAAGAAGGCTGTATTCTGCCATGCCAAAATGCTCTGTCATTGTTAGTTAAATAAATTTTTTTGAGGAAGGAGAATGATCTCAGATTTATGGAAGGCCAAAACTTGAATCTCTTACTTATAAAACAAAACCAACCTTACAGGTTTTTATATGTACACTAGAAGATTATGCTGATCTGGTCTTTCTAGTCGAGGATATGAAACAAGAGTACAGGCTGTGCTAATCCGAAGACACATGTAATCCTCTGAATATCAGATCATTCCTCCTGGTGCTTTGAGTTAAGTGTATTGGCTGCTGAAATGTTGTTCCTCGGTTAATACTGTTGTTGTTGTTGTTCATGGCAGGCATGGATGGAGTTCTTTTACGTGTAGTTCTCTCACCCAGAGCATGCAGGGTGATTTAACCTTCTCTCTGAAACACTGTGTTTTGGGGGTGGGGGAAGGTTTTTGAGCCTGGTGAGGTCCTGAACGAACCACGTGAGAAGCTAAAGAAATGGTGAAGAGCCTGCTGCCTTCCCTGAGGTGGGCAGTTCTGCATTCTGGATCTTCTTTCTGTCTGAAGGAAAGGCAAGAGCTGCTGCTCGGCACGGATGGATAGCTCAGTTCAAACCTCCTGTGCTGGAGAAATACAAATACCCCCTTAGAAAACCATGGTCAACACAGGCAGTTTAGCTGAATGGCAGGATATTAAACGTGCTAATAATAGCGGACTTTTGGCAGTACATTTTGTCACTCTTTAGACGTTATCTGCATATTTTTAGCTTGAAAGCGCTGGAGAATTCCAACAACATGTTGTGCACTCTGTGCAGAAGGCTCAGCCACTGCCTAAAGACAGTTCCATTCCCCTGCTGGCCCCATTTCTGCTCCAGAGTGCCATCCAGGCTCTGCGTGCGAGCAGGCTGGCGGTCTCGGCGCTAGCTGGGCAGAAATCCCCGCCTGAGCAAGCAGTGGGGAAATGGGGAAAGGGCAGAGCTGCTCCCTGGGCAGGTCACAGCGCTCGTGTTCCACAGGTCCCACCTGCTCTGAGGCTCGGAGGGTTGCACAGTGGTTTTATTCCTTTAACTACAAGAATTTGCGTCAGTTCTGATTCTGTGAGCGTTTCAAAGCCGTCTGCATTGAGCAGTGTGTTGACACATTGGAGATGTCAAAGATGAGCAGGGTCAGAAGCGCTGCTTCCTTACAGAAGGATGCAGTGCCATCATTGCTGCTGTTAAAAAATCAGTGTCTGCATCCAGTTCTGCTATGACCAGTTGCCCATGGAAACCCCTGATGAAAGCTGGCCTTCCCAGTCCTCTGATCTTGCCAGATCTCTGGGGAAAATCGGGGCTTTTTTTTGCTGTCATCTAGGATTACGTACGGGCAGAAGGGAAATGTGGTTCTGTTGACAAACTCAACATGGAGAGATACGATGGAAATTCAGCTACTCATTCGTATGAGAGCACTGTTCTCTCACATAAAACAGTTTCTTAGAAAATGTCTTGTGATTAAAAGGCAATGGTTACATTCCAATTCAAAATACCAGCCCGCAGCGTGTACGTTTTGACAAGGTTTATGAGCCTCATTTCTGAATGCACTCTAATGCATAACCTTCAGAGGTGATTTATGATGATTTTTAGGAGACCAGGTAATACTGTAAAAGGACAAGGTGAAGAGAGAGCCGTATCCAATTTAGAAGTGATTAAAATAAGGTTAAGCAAGAGCCTCATTTACAGTATGTTCAGTTCACCTCGTGAGCAGTAGGAGGCATGAATGCTGGCAAAATCCCGAGTTCCTGGGTGAGTTTTCCTGGTCCTGGTAATCTGCAGATTAGCCACCTGGCATTGCTGCATATGTTGCTTTAAAAATCTCAGTAAGCACCCGAGTCATAATTTGGAGTGGGAGCAATTACAGACTGTGACTGACACTTCTATTAAAACCCTCTGGTTTTCAGGGTACGTTTCTGCCTGAGAGACCATTTTTCTTTCCCTAATACAAAAGCCCAAAATACTTACGTTACTATTTTTTGCCTCCATAATAAAAGGAGAAAATATCTCGGTTTTTAAAGTATCACCTGCTCGTATGCAAACCACTGCCAAGTTGTAGCCAGAAGTTTTGATGGTTTGATCGTAAGTGCTTCTTCTTTTATAGGAGAGAGCTGGTTATGCTTCAGGCTTGTCTTGCACTGGATTTTCTCTCTGTCCCTTGTAAGGAAGGTGTCAGGTCCCTCGTCCCTGGAAGGTGACACCTCAGAAGGTTTGGCTTCTTTGCTCTGCAGAGCCACCCCGGGGGTCTGCTGCTCCTGGTGCTGCTCTGGGGGGTGGGAGCCCTTCTCCTGCCCCCCTGCCTTGGGCAGAGCTGGGCTCTGGGTCAGTCAGGCCAGGAACCACCGCAGGGCTGGTGCTCCCCACCCTTGCCCTGGGGAGAGGCTGGGGAATTCTGCAGCCAAGTGAGGCCTCTCTGGGATGGGAGGGCAGGGCAAGGATTCTGAATTCCCCTCCTGGCGGTGCTTAGAAGAGACAAACGAGTAGAGGAGCAGCAAGGGGCGTTTCCTAAACCCCCCTCTCAAAAAAGGCATCCTTTTCAGCCAGCCTAGGGCTGCCTGAGTGCTTTCACTGGGAAATTGTGGAGTGGTTTGGCTTGGAAGGGCTCTTCAGAGCTCATCCGGTCCTGCAGTGAGCAGGGACATCTTCAGCCAGATCAGGGCCCTGTCCCATCTGACCTGGAATGGTTCCAGGGATGCGGCATCCGCCCCTTCTCTGGGCATCCTCAGCATGAAGAACTTTACCCCTGTACCTAACCCAAACTGCCCCTTCGTTAGTTTAAAACCATCACTCCTTGTCCTGTCACAACAGGCTTACCCCCATCTTTCTTAGGGCCCCCTGCAATTATTGAAAAGCCTCAGTGAGATCCTCCAGGAGGCTTTTCCTCTCCAGGCTGAGCAACCTCGACCCTCAAATGTTCCTCACGGCAGAGGTGATGAGAAAGGGCATAAACTCATGCTTAGCACCACCTTCCCAGGATTGCTGCACTCCAAAAACCAAGTGGCCTTCTAGCAGTTGGGAAATGGAGGTGCTGGGATGGGGGATGGATTTCCTCTTTGCCTTTCTCCATCCACACTGCCTCTGTGCTGGCCAGGTGTGTTGTTGGAAGTTCACTCTCTTGTCTGATTCTTCTCACTCGTTGCTACTCGTGCTTGTGTTTCTTTCTGACACAATATCACCTTGCTGGCTAAGGTCCCAGGTATTTTTGGAAATTCATTAAAAATGTAAACGGAATATGCTTGTGTTATTTTAATTATGAACCAGATGTTACCTAGGAGTTAACAGGCAGCTTTCTAGATAATAACAGAGCTGCCAGTTTCTTCAGTGAAAATGTCATGGAGATATCCCTCAATATCCTGTGATGTAATTTATATATTCTGTTTTATGTATGTATGGTTGGTGGCATTTGGCATTTAATACTCTTAAAATTGCTATTTACCAAATAAAAAAAATGTAGAGAACTGCCTTAAAATGGGATGGAACATATTGCTGCCTTTGAGGGAAAGACTTTGATTTTATTCTGATCAAACTGGTTTTACCCTAGGGTAACTTCCTTGGGTCAGTTGGCAGTAATGAATTAGAGTGGAGTACGTTGCCTTGGAATCTGTGACTTAATTTTCTTCTCACTCTTCTCTTGATGTTTCTCCTTGACACAATTAGTACTTCATCTGTGAACCTGGCTGAGCAAAGTGTCATCCTCTGCTCAGGAAATTCTTGAGATCCTGATTCTAGGGAGCTGGCACCCCCCAGTTCTCTGAGGTAAAACTCTCATGGGATAGTGCTTCACAAAGTTACAGACACCTTGTGATCTGTGGGTCACAGGGAAAAAAAAAAAAAAAAGAAAAAAAAAACAAGGTAAAAAGCTGAAATAGGAAAGAATCCTGCCAAGCTGGCTGTGGTAGGCTACTGAGTTATTGCCAGGAAGAGGATTAGGAAGGCTTTTACAAGTATCAAACTGTACTTAAATTCGCAGTAGAATATATCAATGTATCTCCCAGTGGGCTAGAAGGAATTTTAAACGCGGTATCTGGGGCATTTGGCTCCTCCTTTCTTCCATGCCAAGATCTGAATTCAGGAATTCCTGTTGCTTCTTCTTCCTCCCCAGCTAGCTGCATTCACCAGAACACTAAGGTAATGAGAGATGTGTAAGGAAATCAGTATTTTTTCACTCCCTGCGTTTGCCGAAGTCAGTAACAGAACAGGAACTTGGGACTTAATATCTTAAATCCATTTTGCTGCAATTCAGCATACTGCTTCCGTTCTCCTCACGGTCAAGACCTATTTTTCTATCTTCAGTTTATATTAATATATTAATAAATATATTTATATTTCCCCTCCCCCAGTATTGCCTTGAATCCACGTTTTCTAGCCCTCTCATCATTTTTGCTATCCTCTCCTCCGGATCTTCAGCTGGTCCACCTTGCCATGGAACTTGTTACCTGCTCCCTGCTGGACATGGTGCAGAGGGTGAGACCTGTCAGGGACGTGGGAGCATCAGGAGAGGACACGCAGTGCTTTTGTCACTCCCTCCAAGGAGGTGACATCAGGCTTGGATTTCCTTCTGGCATGGCACCACACCCAGGCTCGGATCTGCTCCAGGGCTTGCTCTGCTCCCTGCTTCTCCCAGCATGGATGGCCGGGGAAGAGGAGCTGGGCCAGCAAAAATGTTCCAGGTGGAACAGCCCAAGCATAATGACTCAACTCTATTCCATCTCCACTAATTTCTTGAAAATTGGCCTGCATTATTTACCCACTCTCTGCTGAATAAATCAGAATATTTCTGTGCGGTGCTGCTGCTCGGCAGCCCTGGTAATGAGCATTGTGAGATGATCATTTGTAACCCTGAGCCCTGAACTTCTATTAATTTCGGTAGTCAGAGGGACTGCTGATTAAATGAGCTGTTTCCAGGAGAACAAACCTCCCTGCGCACACACACAGAGGAACTGACAGCACACCCAGATCACCTGTGCGGCTGTTTCAGATGCCAGAGTCTGCTGTGATTTTGTGTCTCTTTGAAAGCTTGGGAGCAGCACTGGAAACCTCTGCAAATGTTTCCCATTTCCAATGTGAAACAGCTTTTACAAACCCTTGAAAACATTAAAACCATGCTAAAAAAAATAAATGAAGCATTATTTGACCTGAAGCATGGTTGTTTCACTTTCCAATGCTGCAAACAACTAAAAAGCCTAGCTGTTTTGACCCACTCTATTTAAAATGTTAATTGTGTAATATAAAGTTTAGAGATCTTCTGCCACTGCTAATCTCAATCTTCATTTCTCTTCTTAATTGCACATTTGAACAAGAAACTGCAATGTTTTTAAATTAGCTCTTACAATCTATTGGGTCTTATGTGAAGGAGAAGGGGAGAGGAGAGGAGGTTCCTGTCTGGCTGGATCTGGCTGGTTCCCAGCAGCGTCGCAGGAGAAGTTGCGCTTGCAACAAACATTTTTGAAAAATACGTGTTTGAACCATCATTAGTTTTCCTTTCCTCAGCCCTGCTGTCTGAAGGAAGCCCATGTTTTGTATTCAGAGTGCTGTTTGGCTGCTCTGGGCTCTTGGGATGTGATGGTGAGGAGTTGATAACAAAGAATAAAATTACAAAGGAGATCAGGCAAGGAAAGGAAAATGGCTCAGGGTTTGCCACGTGGTATCTGACATCACGAAGAATAAACAGCGTTGTCTCCTTTAGAATTTTATTGTATATTAACAAATATTATTACTAAAATAATAAAGTCTCTAGCGTTTTATAGCTGCATAAGGAGCATTCAGATGATCTAATTTAGTTCCCACTGACCATGGGAGACTGTGTCACATAGTCCTCTTTATGGGTTTGTCAGATCTGTCCTAAAAATAGCTATTTCTTTAAAAACAAAAAGTTACTTTCTTGTTCCTCTGTTTGCAGTGATATTTCAGACATTGCTTTCTTAGGGCTAGGAGTCTCCCACTGATTATTTCCATTCAAGACTTACTCCTGACAGTTAATACTCACTTGTATTGGTGTTCTGCCACTTGTCATTCTTCCTCTTAAGTGAAAAAATCTCCCACTTTTTATGACTTGTCCTAATGAGTTTACATAAAGGAGTAATATCTCCCCTTGGCTTTGAATGTGCCAGGCAAAATAAGTGAGGAACACTACATTTCATAAAAGAGATTATTCTATGTCCTAGTGCCTCTCTTCACTTCTTGCCTTTTTTTTTTTTTTTAATTCTTGAGCAGAGCTGAAAACGAATTTTATTGAGATAAACATCACTGTGGTTTGTTTCATGGCATTAATAGTTTAATGTTGTTGTGACAAATGCTTCTGCTGATAAATTCTAGATAGCTTTTGCCTCTCTCAACAAAGCTAATCTTCCTTATCCTATCATCCTCTGATTGATTAACATGGTCTTCATCCTCCCCAGTAATTTCTCACTGATAATTTCCCAACTTTTAGTAGAAATACTTATTATTGCTAGGCTCTCAAGCAGAATCACAAAGCACATTATATCATTACTTTCCATTCCGTTTCTATTAGGCCAGACTTTTCCTTTCTTTCAGGATGAAATTCCAGTATTTCCTGGCATTGGCAGCGCTTCCCTAAGTTGCACCAGCCTTACTGACCAAAGTTGTGCTGCCTTTTTCGTGTCTTTGAGAAAAACACGAGATGAGCTCCAAGACAAATGTTTAAAGACATTACCTTCCGCAGACCTCATTTTCTTTTTTTAATCAGTAAGCTTGCATGAGCTCTAGGGGTACTGCTGCTCTGTTTTTATTGGTGAGTACACGGAGGTGGCAGAGTTGGAAAAGCATGGATTTCCAAGGCAGTTTAGTCACTTGAAATGGGCTGCAAAGAATGAAAGTCAGATGTCCTGCTGTGCAGTCCCTCATTAAATTCTGTAATAATTGTGTGTCTGTGAGTGCTCCTGCTTTCGCAGGTAGAATGTCCCGGAGGCCCCGAGTTCTGCTGCTGTGTGTATCCAATTTATCTGCCTTATCAGGGCTGCCCAGCCCTGCATTTCCTGCTAAAGCCGTTGTAACTAAAACTCCAAAATGAGCTTTATTGAGCTAACTAGAGTGCCCCAAGAATGCTGCCCTGGAGCTGGGCTCTTGGAAACACGCCCCTGACCCAGCTGCAGCTGCAGCTTTTGGTCGGAGACATCAGGCAGAGCATTTCTGTTCGTGCTTGCACGCGGCTCACAGAGTTGCTGTTAATATTTTTAATCTCAAATTTTTGATTTAGGATGACTCCCTGTGCTTGAGGGTGTGGCACATCTCCCCTCCTCCCAGAAAAGGGGGTGAGGGAGGGTCCCTCTCTGGGTCTGCTGATGTTGGTGTTCTCCTCTGCAGAAGGCAGTGAAGCCTGGTTTGCCCAGGGTGATAAAGGTGGGCGCAGATTCCTAGGGGGGTGGTGGGGTGCCTCTGCTGGCCCCCAGCAGCAATAAGCCAGGGTTTAATTTTAATCCCTGTTCAATCCAGGGCTGGCTGCACCTCCCTGTCTCTCACATCCCTGAGAGTGATGCTGCTCTCCCCATCCCCAAAAACTCTTTGCAGGCTAAAAATCCAGATGATGTGTCCATCCTTGCCAGCAGATCAGTGGCACAGGCAGCAGCAGGACTCGAGCACCAGAATGCTTTGCTTTTTGCTTTTTTCTCATTTTTAAAAAGTTGACGAAGTCCCATGGGCTGGGGAGAGAGGCCAAGGATGTTCCTGTTACCTCCGAGTATTGTCCTTCCTGTGTGCATGGATGGAGAAGCTTGTGGCTGCTGGAGCTGAGGCAGCGAGGTGTGGAACAGTCTTCAGAGAAAGTTTTACAAGTAGGCTCATTTCAGAGCTGAAATTTGTTAATTATTATGAGCATTAATACATGGAAATATATTTTTATCAGCTTTTTGGGCCTGGTCTGAACTGTTATCATCATTTCACACGTGCTTTTTGTAACCTCATCTGCCTTTCTCATTTTCTCTTTCCTCTTTCCGGCCACCTTGCTCCCATCCCTTTGCATCTCATGAGACTAAAGGGCCAAAATGCCGCTCCCTAAACTTACTTCATTATCCACAGAAAGCTTCATGGGATAATTATAATGCAAATAGCAAGTTACTTATATTTAGAAAAGGCAAGGCATTTAATTTAGCACCAAATAGCAGGAACGAAAGGTGCTCTCTTTTCCATCTAGGAAATTGCCCGGTCTTTTCTGGATAAGAGATTTTGTTCAGGCTGCTGAATAGAGTTTCAAGTCCTGTATTAATTATTAGGCATGATCCAAACTGTCACATTGACCAAGGGTTGCTGCAGTGGTGTAATTTAATGTCTGCTGGCAGGAAATAAATCCCTAGGATGTAGATTTGAGTCCTGACTGGGCCACTAACTGAAGTGACTGGGGCTGCTTCCCTCATCACTCCAGGCCCATTTGTCTCTGTCTGTGGAAGGTATTTTATGGCAAGTGCCTGCACCGTGCTGGGTGAGTGACGAGCTCCTGATACAGCCGGGAAGTTGGAATTTACTTTTAGAGAGAATGTTTGCGTCTCAAAAGCTAAGTTTTGGTATGTTTTGAAGTGATTTGTCCTGTGAATCTTCCAGGAATTCCTCAGGAATGGGAATTTTAAAATTTCATCTTCCGTATTGCTGTTGGTGTGTTACTTCTTTCTTCTGGTGTTGGCTTTTCGTGGCTTAACAGTGGTGCCAGTGCATGTATTAATGTTGAGCCATTAAATTATTGTACAAATTGGAGAAACTGGAGCAAGTAGCAACAGCCCAAATTTATCTTAAGAAACCAAAATTAATTAAAACCCTTTATGTCTGCACAAAAGACTGCATACTGTGTTAAGAAGTCGTATTTAAAAAAATATGAAAGTTTAAAATAATGAAGGAATAAATTTTCAAAAGGTAATGATGAGGTATATGATTTATCAATTTTTTACACGTAAGCAGAAGCAGCATTTGACAACCAGTGCTTCAGAATATAGATCAGTCATTTTCTGACATTCTTCAGATGTATTTTCAATAAGCCATTGAAATAGACAACTGTTTTTCTGTCCTTGTGCTAATGTATATCAGTAAATTTACTCTAACTATCAATATAGTAAATGGTAAGTAATTATAAATCAATGGAGACCACAAGCTTTAGAGATAAGCTGTGTAGAAGCAGAGAAAAAGATAAAGTAATGGCATTATGCTGTTCAAGAAGCAGAATTTTTTGAGCTGTAGAACCAGAGGGGATGCTTGAAAATCAGAAGAAAAAGTGTGGTGTTTTTCTAAAAAGGGTAGTGTAGGCAAATAAGAAGGTGGTGAATAATGAGAACAACAATTAATGTGAATCTGAGCAATCCAACTGATCAATTTCATGTGAAAGTCTATTCAGTTTTCTTGGAAATTACAAAAACTGTTTCAAGTTTGAAGGAAAAACTTTGATCTTTGTTTCTCAGCAGCTTCAGAGCTTTAGCTCTGTAGAGCTAAAACAAGAATGCACTCTGCTCTCCCTCACTTCTACTCATGTGTTGGAACTATGAAGCAGAACTAAAAAATTAGAAGTGTTATTAATAGTATTGTCAAATCAATATTATGGTACTGGATTTATTTTTAATCAAGACTGTTAATAAGAAGCCTGAAATCGACTTTCTAATCTTTTCTACGGAGGGAAAAAAAAAGAGATTGCAAAGAGATTTGTCTGGGTTGGCCGTCTGGATGCCAGGCACCCACTGGGTCACAGAGGATGTTCTGAGTTGGAAGGGACGCACAGGGTCCGGTCCTCAGGGCCTGCTCCACACAGACGGAACGCACAGCTGTGGTGTTGGCAGCGCTGCTCCGACCAACGGGGCTCCCCAGAGGCAGAGCCTCCCTCTTGTTCCTCCACAGCCGGGCACGGGAGAGAAAATAGAATGAAGGGCTCCTGAGCTGAGATAAAGGCAGAGAGAGATCACTCACCAAATACCACCACAGGCACAGCAAGCTCCAAGTGGAGAAATTAACTGAATTTATTACTAATTAAATCAGAGCAGGATCCAGGCACATCCATCTTGGAGCCTTCAGGGGTTGGCTCTGCTGGACATGGGGGAAGCTTCTGGCAGCTTCTCACAGAAGCCACCCCTGTAGCTCCCCTGCTACCAAATCCTGGCCACACAAACCCAGTACAGCATATTTGGGAATTGTTTTCCCCAGAGAGCAATCCTGGCCACACAAACCTGGTACAACATATTTGGGAATTGTTGTGCCCAGAGAGCAATCCTGGCCACACAAACCTGGTACAACATATTTGGAATCATTCTCCCCAGAGAGCAATCCTGGCCACACAAACCTGGTACAACATATTTGGAATCGTTCTCCCCAGAGAGCAATCCTGGCCACACAAACCTGGTACAACATATTTGGGAATTGTTGTGCCCAGAGAGCAATCCTGGCCACACAAACCTGGTACAACATATTTGGAATCATTCTCCCCAGAGAGCAATCCTGGCCACACAAACCTGGTACAACATATTTGGGAATTGTTGTGCCCAGAGAGCAATCCTGGCCACACAAACCTGGTACAACATATTTGGAATCATTCTCCCCAGAGAGCAATCCTGGCCACACAAACCTGGTACAACATATTTGGGAATTGTTGTGCCCAGAGAGCAATCCTGGCCACACAAACCTGGTACAACATATTTGGAATCATTCTCCCCAGAGAGCAATCCTGGCCACACAAACCTGGTACAACATATTTGGGAATTGTTGTGCCCAGAGAGCAATCCTGGCCACACAAACCTGGTACAACATATTTGGAATCATTCTCCCCAGAGAGCAATCCTGGCCACACAAACCTGGTACAACATATTTGGGAATTGTTGTGCCCAGAGAGCAATCCTGGCCACACAAACCTGGTACAACATATTTGGAATCATTCTCCCCAGAGAGCAATCCTGGCCACACAAACCTGGTACAACATATTTGGGAATTGTTGTGCCCAGAGAGCAATCCTGGCCACACAAACCTGGTACAACATATTTGGGAATTGTTGTGCCCAGAGAGCAAACCTGGCCACACAAACCTGGTACAACATATTTGGGAATTGCTCTCCCCAGAGATCCAAGGCTGGCACGTGTTCAGCTGAGTGTTTTGGTTTCCCTTTCTACCCATCCCAGGGTAGCTGGACGTGTGCCCTGTTCCAGAGCCCTGATGGGCAGGCTGATTGCCCCCGGGGCTGGGAAGAAATCTGGTGTTCAGGTAGGGATGTGCTCTCCTCCCTGAGAGATGCAGGAGCTGCTCCTTGTGCTGGGGAGCAGAGCCTGGTCTCTGCTATCCAGCGAGGGAGTTGGGGATCCCTGGTTTTTTGGAAGTCTTTGTTTTGGAATGGGATCAGGTATGATTTGATGTTAACCTGGGGAGACACAATTTATGTCACGGTAGGACACGGAATGGATTGACTCCATAGAGCTGTCAGGAGAGAAAGAAGGCTTTATTTACAATCCCAGCAGTTTCTTTTAGAACAGGCTGTGTAAAAAGGTCTGTTATTGCTCCATGGCACTGACNTTACACACACACACACACACATACAGACACATGTAAGTACATCAAAGCATTTCTTATTAGTGTTGCAGTGAAACAGTTTGGCACTTCAGCTTCAATACAACAGAGCCAGGAGATGCTTTGATCCAAGTGCCAAACTGCACCTTTGCAACAAACAGGACAGGCTTTGATGTAGTAAAACAAAAAAAAAAAAAGAATTTTTCATTAAAAATTAATTTTTCTTTCCTGT
>WBMY01007253.1:6543-72553 GCA_013397315.1 Donacobius atricapilla | reverse complement strand
TAGTGCTTTTAAGAAGTATTTTGAGATCACAGGATGAAGGACAATATGGAAGTGCAATGTATAATAACAATATTATTATTATTATTATTATTATTACTGAGTCCACTGGCTTTCCTTTTAAATTTTTCTGCTTATTTCAGTTTCACATTTTTAATTGCTTAGAGAAATGATGTAGTCATATCTCAGAGTTGGTTTAATTAGAATTATTGATGTCTGAAGCAGTGCCCAGGCTGGGGAAACTGGGGTCTGGTCAAAGTCACAACTCATGGTTTAGTGAAGTTAGAAATTCAGTCTGTAATTAACATTGAAAGAGGAAGCATATGCTTTCAAAAAGCACATTTTATGCTAAGGAAAAAGGCACTTCTTATTTATTTGGAAATACCCGCTGCACTATTTAAAAAGAAGGGTAACAGGAATGACTGAGGTTTTCACCTGAAGGAGACACTGGATGCAACGTTGTGCTTTTACAGACACTGGAATACTTTACTCGCCTTCATTAGATTTAGAAGTGCATGTGAGATAGGAAGCTCGCTTTAAGAAGGGTTTTAAGCCTTTCAGAATTTTGAAGTTTATTTTCTGGGGGGAACCTTTCTAGCTTGATGGAAAGTGCATATAAATGTTAACAATTTTTAAACGTATTCTGCAGAACAAATAACTTCAACACTGGGACAAATTCTGATTTGAGGCGCTGAGGAAAACAGAGGACATTAAGCAGTGGGATTTTAAAATCTGTATCAGCTCAGTGACCCCTGAGGATGCAGAGGACAGCTGAGCACATGGGGTGAATCCTCCCCTTCCTTCTGCGGCTGTCAGTGGACATGTTGTGTTGGTTTAGTAAATTTTTGTAGCTTTTTTGGCAGCCTGCCGACCCCGATGATGGAGTGACATGTGGCCCAGGCCGGGTTTAACTGGGAAAAGCTCACTTCCCTCGTGTTTCTCAAACCTCCCGGGCCGGGCTGGGAAATCACGACCCCAGGGCGCTTTTTGTGGCTGCGCACGCGGTGTGACAGGGCTGGGAACTCGGTGGGTAAATTTAACTGCACTGGGGGGAGCAGATGGGAGGTGCTGGGGCTGGAGACAGTTCAGGCAGACCCAAATAGAGAACGACTTCACTTGCCAGGAGATAGGCAAAGTGGGGCAAGATTTCGCTCAAGCAGCCCTTCCAGGCTTCTGTTATTTGCTGCGTCTATTGTAGGGTCTTTTTGTGCCTCCTTCTTCCCATCAGAAATAAATATATCTATTCCAAGGTGGCGGGGATCTTCCCTGGGTGCGAGCAGTTGCAAGTCAGTGTGCTGTGTGGAAACCCACCACAGATTTCATCTTTTTATGAAACTGGGTTCACACAGTTCCCCGAAACACCCTGTGTTCTCCAAAAGTATGCATTTTTATCACTTGCACTTTATTGATCAGCCCTTCCTGAACCATTTTCATCCCTAATTAAGGATGCAGAGAGCTTTACATTATTCTGCTTATGATTTCAAGAGCTCATTTTACACTGCTTGTTTGGGGATTTGCTTCCTTGGGCGAATTTATTAGTGTATGAATGAAAATGCCTTTCTGAAGCTGTTAATCAGTCCAAGATTTAAAAAAAAAACTAATTGAGAATATTTCTCATTATTATTAAATTCTCAGGGGTGCTATAGGGTGTGCACACTATTATAATCTAAACCCATAATTTGGATTTGCTTCCTGTGCCCTTCGGCACGCTGGTGTGCATGGGAATTTTAAGGAGTGTGAGTGACACTTAGCCACCCCAGCCACAGTGAAGAAAATCTGCTCTTTGATATTTTCTCATCAGCTGCTGCCTCCTGTTAGCAGTGAAATTGTTTTGACAAGTGCTGATTGGATATAGTCGTTGGTAGAAGGGCTCAAACTAATCAAAAGAACCTCCTAACACTCTGGACTATTGGGCTGCAACATAATCTCAATGAAGTGAGGGAGGACTCATCATGTGAGTTGTTCTAAAATCGGGTGAGGCAAATCACCAAAGAATTCATGGAAGGGAACATCTATTCTCTGTCATGGGATGCTCCAGATAAGATAATGGGCTTTTTTTATCACCCTTTGACGTTGAAACTTAGCATTTCAAGTGCTAGATGGAGTGATAGATTGCTGATGCATTGTACCCAGAGGCTGTGCATGAGCTCTGATGGCACCGGGTGACGATGCTGAGGCTCCTCCGTGAGGCTTTTACAGAGAGGCAGTGTCACCTGAGAGATTCCTTCTGTGCACTGCGCAGCGATGCGGACAGCTGGGGAGCTGGTGGAGGATGCTGTTTGGCAGTGTCCTCTTTCATGAGGGGGTTCATTCATCTTTCCCAGCTCTGATGAGACAATCTGCAGCCTGTGCAGTTCACCGGGTTTTCATTGCAGTGAGCATTCCTTCTGGGGCAGAACCAGAGGCTCGCTCTGGCAGAGTGGCTGAGGTTGGGAGGGAGCTCTGGGAGTCACCTTGCCCAGCCCCACTGCCCCGTTACAGCCTCTGGAGCCCAGGACCCCATCCACGAGGCTTTAGAATATCTCCCAGGAGGAGGCTCCGCAGCCTCCCCGGCAGCCTCACGCTGCAGGAGGTTTCCTGGTGCCCAGCTGGGCCCTGCTGTGTTTCAGGCTGTGCCCATGGGCCCCTGTCCTGGCCCTGGGCACCGCTGAGAGGAGCCTGGCTCCCTCCTCTCGGCGCCTTCCCTTCGGGTGTTGGTGTGTCTGGGATCCCCTCCGAGCCCTCTCCTCTCCAGGCTAAGCAGGCTCAGCCCTCTCAGCCTTTCCTCCTGGCAGAGATGCCCCAGCCCTCACTCCTCCTCATGTCCCAAGGTTTGTTGGAGCCCTGGGCACTGAGGATTTCAGATTTCTGTGCTGGCAGGCACTGACCCCCAGGCAAACACTGCATTGACCTGAGCCAGTGGAGAAGGCTCCCAAAATTGAGTGACAGCGCTGGGGTTGTGGGTGTGCAGTTTGAATAGAAGTGTGTGATAGCACAGGGTGCAAAACTTAGAGTTTAAGGGTTTAGAATACAGTAATATATATATAAAGCAAGATGGAGGTTTAGGGTGGGGGCCAGTCCTTCTTTTTCACCTTCTTCTCCATGGCTCTGGGTGGTGTTTTGTAATTGGGTAGAAAAGTCCTCATTGCAGGCCAGGGGTGGTTGGTTATTGTGTTAAAAGTAAAAATGATTTAGGTGTCATTTCATAATTGGACAGTTTGTTCTTAAAACACCTTGAAAAGAGATAGGGACAGAGCCATTTTTTTCACTGTGCTAGCTAGAACTCACAGGTTGTGAGACTGTACTACAGATAAGAATTAATAAACATCAGAGTCTGAACACGAACACCATCTCTTGAGCAATTAATCCTGGCTCTAACAGAAGAGAAGGAGATAACAATCCCACAGGTTGATCTCTCCACTGCTGTTCCATCTCTCTCTTGTGCTGGGCAGGTCAGAACTGGGTCCAGCACTTCAGGTGAGCTGAGCAGTAGGAAGGATTCCCTCCCTCACCCTATAATAATACTTTAAATATAAATACAAATACCACCTTCTTCACAGCAGAGTCACTGTCCTGGGTCATGTTCAGCTTGGTGTCCCCCAGGACCCCCAGCTCCTTTTGTGCCCAGCTGCATGCCAGCTGCTTGGCACACATCAGCTGTCCTGTCTTACCATCTGTCCCCTTTAGGTGAGAATCCCTAAATTTTGTGATCCTGGCAAAGAATGTGCAGCTCTTTAATGGCAGGATGCCAGAATCGCTCGCTGAAGGTGCTATTTATTGTCACTGATCTACCAGTCTTCTTAGGAGACACTTAATGCAGATTTTCTGAACTGCAGTTGTGCAACCTGTGGCATGTTTTTAGGATGGTTTTGCCAGTCATTGTAAATTCAATGGATCTGAATTTACAGCAGTTATGCTTTCAATAGGCTTAGAGCAGCTGTGTATGTGAAAGTAGTTTGCTTTAGTAAAGGGTTTGAACTTTCTTTTTAAAAAGCTGGATAACCCTGGCTGTGTAGAAGAATACCCCTGTGTGCTGAGGGCTCCATTGATTGAAGTCCATTGACACAGCAGACCTCTCCTATTGATCTTGGGTTTCATTTTATTCTAGTGTGCATATCTAATACCCTGAATAGTTGCTTATATATAATATATGCAGCTACAACTCCAGTATCACAATTTAATTGAATTAGCAGCTGTGGATGAAGATACTGAACATTTTTAAAAAATAAAGCTCATGTTCGTGAATCATGAAGGCTGGCCTTGCCTCTACCTGGTTGCTTGAGAATATTTTTATAGGGCATAGAGAACGGTGACCTAAATGGCAGGACAGTGGACTGGAATTACACAGTTGAGAACTTCCTCACAGTTTGGCTTTGGAGAACTTTGGAAAGTTCTTTGTATCTCTCTCTGCCTTGTTTATCTCACCTGTTAATTGTACATTGTATCTCTCTACCAATAAATATATATAATAATAATAATATTATTATAAGTATTATAGTATTATTATAAATAATAATATATAATAATATAATAATATAATGCATTTGTATTACAAATAAATATATTATATAATATGTTTTTGATATAAATTAAATCGTGGTGGTCTATGACTAACTAGTGGTCTGCAGTTCAGTTTGTCTGCAGAAATGCTGCAAGATTGATTTACATGGGTAACTGCAGCATGAAGACCACACGCTGTTCCTACATAGGTGGAAAAACACTGAGTTTGGCGTCCTGACAAAGTGCTCCAGTATGTTTAGGAACAGCATCATGTCAAAAAGAGTGAGAAGGGAGATTCCTGGAGAGCTGGGGGGATACTGCCAGCAGGTACGAGGTGTTGGTAGCCAATCAGTGGCATTAATTCAGCAGTGCCTGGAGGTGGCAAACAGGTTCTTTTGCCCTGTGTGCTCCCCGTGCCCATCTTCAGACCAGCTGCGTTGTGCTTGGTTGGCACTGTTGTTCCAAGAGCTGGAATACAAGAAAAGCTGGCCTAGAAGCCCTGCTGCCTTCAGGACGATGTAGTTTGAGGGATGTGTTGACCATCGGCCTCAAATCTGACAGAACCTCTCTGCCTCAGGTTGAAACTTAACCTGCTAATCGTGAGGACAGCCTGCTTCTGGCTTGTGGAGTGATCATTAAAATCCTGTTTGCAGTGAGAGCTCAAATTAAATACTGAATATGAAACAGTTCTTTACCCTGCCAGGCTTCCTACTGAATGGTCTCGTTCCACTTTTTATGTCCTACATCACCTACATCTAATCTTTAGAGATGAGAAGAAAAAATTCTTTCAGCTGCAGTCTTGGGAAGTGGGATTTCTTTGAATGATCCAGGATCTTTCAGTTGCATACTCCAAGTGTGCTGCATATTTAGCATGAAAATTGATGAATGTGAGGGTATGAGAGAGACATGCACTAAAGTCATAAAGACATCATCTTGTCCTGTGTATAAATATATGAAGTACTAAAATGAATTTCAATAGATTAGATGTTATATATTAAAAGAATTAATCTTTAAAAATGCTGGTTCATCTAGTCAATGTTATTATCCTGATATTGGTTTATTCCATTTATTCTTGGTGAAATCATCATTCTGAATTTACATGTGAGTTTCAAATGATTAAAAATCTTTACACCTTTTTAATCTTTTATAACAGTCTAAAATCATGCAATAAAGCATATTGCCGCTGTTCTTTAATTATAAAGGATGGTGGGCACACATTTCATCCCTGAAAGCCACATAGTACTATTAAACTGTTTGTGTGGGGTTGTTTATTCGGGAATGTGAGTTTTATTCACTGTCCTGACAAATTCAGCATTTTATGGTTTACCACTGGGTCCTCAAAATAGGAAAATGGACCAAAGCCTGTACCATTTATACAGGCAAAACTGTTCCTGCCTGAGAAGGAGCTGGGAAGGCCAATATAAATACAAAGCAATTAAAATCAGTCTGTGAAAACAGCCACGACTTCTGAAGAGAGAGGAATTCGTTGTTTGGTGTTGTTTGCCCAGGATCTCCTAATGTGTTAAAACGAACGTAACTAAAAAGGAAGTTAAATGTCAAGCAGAAACTTCCTGAGCAGTTATTCCAAAGCTTGCTGCTGGCTTCAGGCAGAGGTGGGAGCTTTCTGCGGTGCTTAAAGCTGTGAAACTAAAAAGTGATGATGAAAGATGCCAGTGGATAGGTCCCGGACAGGTGCCTTCCCTGCCCTTCCTGGTGTTTCAGCATCTCTCTTGTCTTCAGAATGAGGTGGCCCCACGGGGCTGGGCAGCAGCCACCAGCCGTTCCTCAAATATGACTTAATGACAGAGTTATGTGTGTTCTCTGCATTCCCATTCCTTCTGACAGCTAACTGGCAGTGCCAGCTGTGTCCTGGCTGGTCAGGCACACTGGCTCGCAAACCTGTGGCCAGGTCAGAGGGTTTCAGCCTCTCCTGCTTTGGGAAAATCTAGCAGGCTGCAAGGGTGGCTGCTGGCACTGTGTTTCTGCTTTCTATTGCAGATGTTTAAAAATATGCCTCTCTTGTGGTGAACTGCCAAAGCTAGTATAGGGATCTAATGATATAAAATACACGAGGGTTAATAATAAAGGATAAAATTCAGCCTTTATGCAAGTTTATGTACAACTGTAGAGGTAAGGTAGGCAGGTGGGAGGGGTTTGGGGAGTGTTTTTAGAGAGAATGAGAGTTTTTCATCTGTTCTCCTCCAAAGTGATTGTGTTTGCTTTCAGGCTTTATTTGAAATAGTCGAATGAATCCTTTGCAGCAGGGACACTGTTGGCATGGTGCTGTCAGTGCCATCCCTTTCTTACTATCTCTGTCTTCTGCAAGGGAGGCTTAGGCTGGAGTGGGAGATGAGAAGAGGCTGGATTTTAAATACATCTAAGGCCGCAGTGGCTGGGTGCATTTTTCTGGTGTTTTTATGTTGAAGAAAAACGCTGTGATGTGGAAAACAAAGCCGAAATGCTCTGGAAGGAATGCAGTCAGCTTTCAAGGTGCAATTTCAATTCAGGAAGCTTGAGACCTGTGTGATCCTTTCGTGTGAGTACACGCTTTTCCTGCTTATGGGTCTCCCAGTCAGTGGAAACTAAAGATAAGGAATGTATATTTTTTTGCATGAGAAAGAATACAATAATGGTTTGATGAATAGACACTTTTACAATAAAACTCTTCTGTCTCATTGAGACTGTAGATTGCTAGCTGTTACATGGCACTGAACAGTTTTCCTTTTAGTATTACCACACAGTGACTTAAATGGGAATGGAGCATTAGAAAAGATTGAATTATTTTAATTCTGCTTTTTTCCCAGGGTTCTGAAGCCATTGTGTTTTATTTGGAGATAAATTATCCTATTTATCTTGTCTGCATAAATACCTTTATGAATAATGCAAGAAGCTGCTAAAAGTAAAAATTACAGACCTGTCCTAAAAGGGCAGGATTAATATCCTGCGAGAGCTTGCACGAAACCAACTGGTGCCTTTATTCTCCAATAAAAAACTGTCCCATTTGTAGGCATTTGCAAAGCCACTATAGAGGAGTGTTTTCAGACGCATTAACAATTCTCTGCTAATGGCAGTGAAACGACTGGGTGGGGTAAAAGCCGGCAATGGGATGGTTTGTACGAGAGCTCCTTTTGCCTGGACGTTATAACAAGGCTTGGATGAAAAAAAAACCTACAAAAATAATGTCATGGTGGTGAGAGCAGCCATGTCTTACATTGCATTGGAGCAAGAAATGAAAAACGCTACCCTTCATGCAAAGGTAGCACAGATATTTAGCCAGAGACTGCGGAGGAAAATTAAAATTATGATGATGCCTTGGGAAGGCTGACCTGGAATACGGACTGGACAGAGCTGGAGAATAAAGCAGGGATTTATTGAAAGGCCTTTAGGGTGCACCTTGGGCAGGACAGAGCCTGGCCAGGGCTACACTCAAGGTGGACCCCAAATGGTCACAAAATGGACACAAAAATGGACAAATGGTCAGGAGGTCTCACACTTTGATAAGTTTTGGTTCATCTGCACATTGGGGTTTAATTGTCCAGTTCCAGCTGCAGGCTGTGAGGTCCCATCCTGATTGTTCCTCCCTCCAGCCCAGCCTTGTTTGTGCTTTTGGGCTGAAAGTTGTCCTTGGTGTGCAGCAGGAGAAGGATTTGTTTTGTGTCCCTGCTGTGTGCAGAGCTGAGTGACACCGAGTGTGAGCTCAGAGCTGCACCCCTGGGCAGCACAGAACCTGAAAATACGAAAGCTGAAACTTAAGGCATCATTGAAACTTTTCACTTCACAAGGGAACATTAAATTGGCAGTTTCTCACATGCACTCAGCTTCAGAATATCCAGACACTGACAGGGACGTGCAGAAAGCCCACCCAAACCTGCCCCTCCTGCTGCCAGCAGCACCCACAGCACGGCAACACAGCCAAGAGGTGCCCACCAGCCCTTTCTTCTGGCCTGTGTGAAGTGACAGAATTTCTCATCGGGTTTTAATGTGCTCCTTTGAAAAAGATTCGAATTCCTGTGCTGTTTTCACTCCCAGGTCAGAATTGTACACTTTCGTTTCAGCTGAGCATGGCTTTAAGAGGAAAGTACATGTAGGACATTCTGGTAAGCACCTGCAGACACAAAACACACAAAAATAGTGTCTATCCACACTCAGATTCTATAGCAAAACCCCCAGCCAGACTTGGATAGAAAGGCTTCTATCCTGAGGCAAGTATGCAAATACGGTGCTAGAATCTAAAGATGGAAAAGCAATGATGAAGAGAAGTGAATTGATTCTAATTCCCTGAACTGGCTCTTATGTACATCAACATTTTTCTGTGCAGAAGAAATGCTCCAAAAGAAGTGTTTTGAAAAGACATGGGATGTCTGGCTGGAAATGCTCTATTAAATGAACTAAATAGTGCCATGCTACATGACACAGCACTTTATGAAGCTGTTATTTGCTTTTCCCTGTTGGTATTCTGAGCATCCTAAATCTCAGTTTCTAAAGCATCCACCAGATTTTCCTGTCCCCCGTGTTTATAAACATGCCACAGACAACCTCCAGGATCACAGGAGGAGCTCACAGAGCTCCTCAGGGTGTTTCCAGCCCTTTCGGTGGTTGTGTCCCATTTCCAGGAGCAGCAATCTGCTGGGCAAACAGAGATGCTGTTAAAGGTTTTCCTCCTGCTCCTCACACACGGCACATCCCCCGGTGCCGCTGCTGTGCTGCCAGAGGAATCCCAGCCTGCTGCAGCAGCAGGGGGAAAATTGCTTCCCCATTCTCCTTCCTGCACCATCCTTCAGCACCTGTGTGCAGGAGAAGGCTGAGCTTAACCCCAGGAGGGGAGGTGCTGGTAGCAGGTAGAGCTCGAAGAGTTTTTTACTCGTCGTTTCCCCACCAGCGGGGTCTGTCATGGCAGATTTTCCCAAAAAGCCCCCACAGCTTCTCCTGCCCTTTGCCTACTGCCCCCAGCGTGGGCAGGACAATGCTGGCATAGCTCCGGTGTTGCCCGTGAGTGGAGACAAGGACACAAACCAACAGAGTGTCAGTTTATGCGGTGCTTTATTCAGGGCCCGGGAACCTGAGGACTAGCGTCCCAAGTCAGGATTCCAACGACCCTCATTTTCTGTTCAGCTTTTATACCTTTTACAACTTAGTCTACGTGCAGAATTACACAATTTTGGATTACATCATCATGTTGATAACAATTGATCTACATGGTTGCCTAACTTAAAAGAATAGTTCATCAATCTCCCACCACCAGAATAGTTCATCAATCTCCCACCACCAGGCCTAGTTACATTTTAATCTTATTTCTGTTTATAGTCCTAAATGTTCTGCATGCCCCACTACTCTTTCTGATCATTATTCTTTCCTTCTTTAGCACATTCCTTGGCCCAAATCCTCAGGTCAGCCAGTCCTCTTCTGGGCCCAAGCAGCTGGTGAAGCCTTAGCCTAACTACTTCTAAGATACTTATATTGCCAGTCTGCAACAGCGGTGGTTTCAGGAGATGGAGGAAGTAAAGGAAGAACCTGTAAAACTGAAAGCAAGTCTTTTCTTCCTAGCTCTGCTGGTTGAAGAAATAGGTTAGTGTCTCCCTGCACACAAGGGAACAAAAGCTGTGACAGCTGTGGCACAGCCACAGTAAAGTCATCTAGCCTTGAATGAGCTGTGTGCATTATTTTACTTTTTGGCATAATGTGGAGACATAACCTAGTGGCTCTTCTCTTCCTCCGCTGAGGGAAGTGCTGCTTCGCTTTGGTACCCTGGCAGGCAGGCTTGCTGAGAAGTTGCCTGCCTGTCAGCCAGTGTCCTTTGCCATGAGCCTAAATCATGGGCTTTTGGAAAGGCTTAAGTTTAGACATGAACTTTAGGAACCCTCTGTTGATTTTGTTAATTAAAAATGTAAAATTGAACAGACAGAATTGGAGTACGGGACTGACACAAGGAAAGCAGACTTGAAACAGAAACATTCTCCAATCCAACTCTGGGAAAGCAAGGAAAGTGAGCAGGAGGATTCATTTGCAATTGACCTGCAGTAGCGAAGTCCTTCACTTTCCAAATAGGATTAAAGCTGTTTTATCAGCCATGACACGTGAAAAGATCGTGGTTCTAAGTTCCATTTGCTGTAATGGATTGAAAGTGTCTGAGTTTGCAAGCAGCACTCACCGCTGATGGACAGGTAGATTCGTGCAGGGTTTTAACACTAAAATTAGCTTCCACAAAGTACAAACCACAGAAAAGGTGGCAGCAGTGACAGATCTTAAAGCATTTAAAAATCGACTTTATTGTTAGGTGGGAGCTGAATAAAACTAGAAATAAATAGTGTTTATGATCCTGTTATGTAGATAACTTGGTTCATGCTTGAGTGAGGGCGAGCAGGAATCTTGGAAAATGGTGGTTTTTAGGTTTCTCAGCCATATTTCAGCAAGAATAAATATCACCACTGGGATGAGGAAAAATCAGACTTCTCTACGGTATTGCTTGTAAGATGTAAGGAGATGGGGTTGTGTTGAAGGATACCTCATTCAGATAGATTTCCGTGTGCACCAACATGACTCCAGAGCAGTTCATAAAACCATATTGCTGGGTGTATTTTGGGAATTGAGATAAAAGCTACATTCTGTGGTTAGTTAATCACCTTAACTCAGTCTTGCATCAGGTTCGTGAGACATTTGTCCTTTGATGCTTGTGGAGCTAAATGTAGTTTCCAAACCTATTTTCACCAAATTTGTTGTTGTGGTTGTTTGGTGTGCACAATTTTATGCACATTTTGCGTGTGCCAAGAAAAAAATATCTCAGTGGAAGTGGGAATTCCTTGGGAATAATTTCAGCCTCCTTTTAACTGATAAGTTACCCAGCTGAAAACTGTCCAAAATTTAAAAAATTTTAAAAATTAAAAAAAAAAAAAGCTTGAGCTGAATAGAGGAATGCAAATATAATGGCTTCTTAAATTACCACAAGGTTAACATGTAATTAATTTGCTAATTTTAATTACAACCCTACAAGATGTGCTGTAAAAGGCTCGGAGGGGAGAAGCAGCCGGGTGCCGGCCGTGATTAGCCGAGGTTACTGGCAATTACCAAGTCTCTGTTAAACATGTTACAGGAATTTGAGAGGCCCCTTTCTGAAAAAAGCACATTTATTGGAACTCATTCGTCGTGCTGCATCTTTCCATTGCTGCAGACTCGCTGCCATTTGCCTCCCTCTTTCCCAGCTAAACATTTTCTTGCAGCTGAAACGGGGACTGCTTTTTCTGTTTGTCACACGCGGATACGCTTGCACCAGGTTTTTATTTTGATCATGTAAACAAGAGAGATTCGCCAGTGTTCGTGAAGTGTTCTGGGCACCTTCGGTTCCAGATCGCTGCCAGGATCGCAGCTGAACGCTGGAAACACAAATCCTAAAGAAAAATGCTTTTTTTTCCCTTTCCAGGGTGTCCTGGCACGTGCAGTTTGTAAAGCAGGAATGTTGCTGAAACTGCCTTTTCCCCGGACAACCTGTTCTGCAGCACTTTCAATGTAATGTCATTTCTGAGTTAAAAAAGCAAACAAATAAACCCCCGGCACAAACAAAAAACTGAACAGGGAGCAAAAAATCTGCATGTTTGGTTTGCATTTTTAACAAATCACGGTGCAAAAGAATGCCTTGTCTGTAACAGATTACATGATGTACTGTTGTTACTTTTTATTGTTGTTACGTGAGTCATGCTTTAAATGTCTGTTGTTTGGAACTGTAATAAACCTTGAGCCATCTATTAAAGGGAATCTTAAAAAAAAAAAAAAAAAAAAGCCAAACCAATAAGATTGAAAAAAAAAAATAGAAAAAAAGAAAAAAACCCTACAGTATTGGTGTCAAAGGAAATTAATTTGCCGGCTGGCTTGTGTTTTTCTCTGAGGCAGATATTGATGAGTGTGCAGAGGGGATCATTGAGTGTCACAAGCATTCACGCTGTGTTAACCTCCCAGGGTGGTACCACTGTGAGTGCAGAAGCGGTTTCCATGACAATGGAAGCTACTCTCCTTCCGGGGAGTCCTGTCTTGGTAAGCACCGCCCGGCAGAGCCTTTTCCTCTCCCCCTCTCCCCGTGCATGGCGTTCCCCAGCGCCCGCGGAGTTCCGCAGGGCGCGGTGGGCTGTGTCGCCCTGCTTTGTCAGCCTGACGGGCTTTGATTTCTAAAACTCAGCTCTCACAGAACTTTCTGTAAATAACAGGGAGATGTTTTTGCTAATTATGTCTTGTTTTCATTCCTCTTTGGAGGTGGGGACCATTTGGTGTCTCTCTGTGTTGGCCAGTGTGATTGAATGGGTGTCACTGCTAACATAAATCAGTTTAGCGATCTAATATATAAGGAGGTCAAATTGTTCACAAACTCAGTTTCAGCCTTCTGACGAACTCTGGAGGCTCTGATTTTGTGTCCGGCAGTGACAGGGGTGCACACAGGGTGTCTGTCTGTCTGTCTCCAAAGCAGGACCCCCTGCGCTGCCGCACCCATCAGAGCACGCTGCCTCTGCATCCTGGAGTTAGCCTGGGCTTGCTGGGGAGCAGAGCTGGCCACAAAAGGGGGGAGGTGGTTTTCCAATCCCAGGGTTCAGCAGAGCGGTGGAAGAACACATCTGTGGCATGTCTGTGTTGCTTCGCTTTGTTTGTTTTCCGTTTTTCAGCATCTTCATCATTTACTTTTTAGAATTACGCAAACAACATCGAATTCTCTGTGCACCAGATTCGCAGGGTGAGGTCCCCAGAGCATCAGCAGGGAGGCATTTTTAGTGGGTGCCAAGGAGTTTGTCAGTTGTTTCCTTTCAGCATCTTCATCATTTAAATTTTAGAATTACACAAACAACATCGAATTGTCTGTGCGCCAGATTCGCAGGGTGAGGTCCTCGGGCATGAGCAGAGAGGGATTTTTAAGGAGTACCAAGGGGTTTTTCAGTTGTTTCCGTGGCAGGACAGAGGGTGAGGCTCCATGGGGAGCTGGTGCTGGCTCCTGTGCCCTCAGTGGCTGCGGGACTCCGGCTGCCCCTACAGCGAATAAGCAGCAGTAAAACCAAGGTGAGGATGGTAATTCCACCTTACCCCTGCCTTGCAGTTTTTCCACCTTTTCAGTTACTTGCCTTACGCCTAATTTCCACATGGGATTTTATCAGGTGAGTTTAAAACTCTGTAGAAGGGATCCCTCTTAACTTCTGCAGAGATACAGATCAGCTGGCTCCCAGTGTTATAGCCTCTCTTTGGAATTTCAGTGACTGCATCGCTAGTCTCTTATATCAGCTTTCTATAGAAGCTCTTCTCCTCCTTTTCTGGTTTGGGTTTTTTTTTGTGTGGTTTTTTTCTGTTGTTGTTTTGGTTGGTTGGTTGGTTTGGGGGGGTGGTTTTGGCTTTGTTTGTTTGGGGGGGGTTGGTTGGTTGGTTTGGATTTTGGGGTTTTTTTTGGTTTTGGGTTTTTTAATGCTGTACATTTCATTTATCATGTCCATAACATCAAAGGGTGTTTCCTATGATTTTAGAGCCTATAATTAAAATAACAGTTTGTAACAAAATTATATAAATGCGCTTGTGAAAAACGCTCCCATCTTTTATGAATTCTGGCTATTAGATGTCCTTGGGATAAGGTAGTGCCATAATTTAAAAATGCAGAGGGGCAATAATGGTTTTCAAAGCAATATTTTGTAGGTTGTCCAGCTAAGTTAGCTTTGTCCTAAGCTGATGGGGAGCTCAGTAAAATCACAGCAGTGAACTTCTTCAGAGGGTGGCTGTGTAAAAAATGGCAGATTTTACAGCACTCCATGATTCCACCGATAAAACAGATGAAAGCCGTGTATTTGTAGACGAATTCTCCAATGTTAAGAGTTCCCCTCTGGTTTATTTGAATGTAGCAAGATGAGTGATGAATGGAGCAATGTGGAAAGTGCCTTCTTTAGGGGAAGTCAAAACAACAACATGACACGTTCAAAAAGCCCTGAGGCAAGTGGGGGTAAGAGGCATTTTTCACCATTTTCCCCTCGCCTGGGGAGCCCCATCCCTGCAAAGCTGGTGCAGCTGCTTTGGGGAGCAGAGGTCAGGAGCCCAGGTGATGGCAGGAGCAGACCGACTCACAGAGCAGGCTGTGGGTGAGCCCAGCCAGGCTCGGCTCAGCTCAGCTCAGCTCAGCTGGGTCGGGCTTGCTGGCCCGGAGCCGCTGCTGGAGGGTTGGGCACTGCAAAAAGCAGCCGCAGCCCCTCAGTGCCCTGGTGGGGGCCGGAGGAATGAAAGATCCCATGAAAACACACCACCCGTGTTCTGACCTGCACCAGCCTGCTGGAGGTTGGTGAGGTGAGGCGCTCGTCTTGCCGTGTGCAGGTTACAAACAGAACGTGAAATTAGTGCGGTTGTTTTAATGAAATGGCTCCTCTGGACCATCTGCTGCAGGGTACCAGTGAGGAAGAGAAACGAACCGGTCTGCTTCACCGGGGCAATGAAATAAAATAATTAAAAATTAATTGGAAGACTCTGCGAACCCATATTGACGAATTTCGAACCTTGGTGTTTATTTTAAAATGCAGCTAAGGATTGGTGAAACAGAGAGAGCAGAATGCATGTTCTAGCTAATATGACACATTACAGAGGTTGTGTGCATGGTGGAGCATTTAGAGTCAGAACCAGTGTCTTTCACTCTGTTTCAGATAAAAGAGGGTTCATCTGCTTAGCAACAGTGTTTTTTCCTGGTGTATTGTATACTGAATTTGTGTGCATGAGGTGGGTATGAGCCATTGCCTTTCAGTGTGTTTTGAAGCATTTCTTTTTCCTCCGTGAAGGACAAACTTGGAGAACAATAAAGAGGCTAAAAACATAAGTAAAATAAGATTAAACTCTTTCCTACAAAATAATAACAAGAGCTACTACTACTACTAATAGTAATAAAGAAAAGAAGGTCACAAGACAGGCAGAGGGAGTACCCATCTCTGACAGATTGCCCAAAGCCCAGGCAGCCAGTTGCTTTTGTTGGACACAATTATTTACCCCTTTTCCCTTCACTTTTATGTTGGTGTTCTGGAGCGGAGTCATTGCTTGCACTGTCTCTGCAGTGCTTGCACGACATTAAGAAAAACAGCATCTATTTGGGAATAGTGGGGTACCTCAGTGCCTCCAAAAGCCGTATTCTCATTGGTAAAGGGAAATTTGTCACCTGGTGAGGGACAGTGGTGTAAATCAGCAGATGTGGTGGGGAAGGTCACCAGAATATTGCACCGGAGCTTGGATAATGAGGATGTGTGGCTTAGCCAGGCCCCCCCTTCAAGATGGGGAAAATTCTTTTATTGCTCAAAATATCAATCAAAGACAGCTTTTATCAGGAATGTCAGCTTCATATAGGGATGGTGAGCGGGCTGAAATTAAGGGGATGTAATCTGATTTCCCACAGCAGTGTTTTTATGAGCCCCTGGTCTTTCACAATGTGTTATTAAGAACACTGCTTGCAGACAAAAGACAATTGCTGTACGAAGTTGCTACCAAAGTTTGCTTGGCAATTAAAACCTGTAGGCTACAGCTGCTGTGCTGTTTGTTTGGTTGGATTGTTTTAAATGTTGTAATAGGAGCTTTGCTGCAGTCTGAGGTAAAGAAACAACAATACTTCACAGAGAACGATGAGCTGTCATGATACAGTATTTCTGACTGATTAAAAAAAACCACAAAACCAAAAATGCAAAGCAAATTGTCCTTTTCAACCTCCATCCCTAAGTGAGATGCTTCCAGTCTGGAGCAGACCCTGGAGTGCAGATTTACTGATTCTGTATTTTTCATAACGTTCTGTGTTTTTTGGTCCCTACACTGGGACTCGCACACACAGAAGGAACAACAGCCAAGGCAGCAGCGCCTGTCAGGTTTCATTTAATTTTTTTTTCCTTTAAGAATCACTTCAGATTTTGTAGGGAAGCTTAACAAGGATCCCCCTCCCACCAAGTGCCCATAGGATTCACCATTTATTTCAGCCTGAAAGGTGGTGCAGCTGGGCCCCACTGCAGGATTAGAGTTGCTAGTCTGGGGAGATGGGAGCTGGAAAAAGGTGGGAAACAGGAGCTCATGAAAGAAAACTCTACAGCTATTAGTCTCCCACAAAAGTTGGGTGCGGCAGTGCTTGTGGGTCAAATCTGAATGGATTTGAAATCTGTTCCTGAAGCTTTCATACAGTCCATGGTGTGCTGCAGTGGTGTCTCTTATCTACATGAGAAAGTAAAAGCAAAGGAGGTTAGGTTTTGTTTATTTTTCCCCCTTTCTGTATCGCACAAAAGGGAGAGACCTATCCTTCAAAAATCTTCCCATATGCCTGAGAATTTCTTTCCTATCTGTTGGTAGGGAAATGCTATGTAGGCAGAGAGGTTTGCATGTGGCACAGAGTATCCAAGACCAACTAGAGCCTGCTATTTTGCAGCTTTCTTCTGTTCTGCTCAGAGAATTTCTTAAATTTCTCACAGTATCAGAATTGGTGTCAGTAGTGGGCTTTATCTTGTAAAATAAAGATTATCTTACTTTCCATCTGGTAAATTCTAATTTTTGTATTCTGACTGAAAGTTGAGTTACATGTCTTCAAGGTAACTGTGTTTAGTCATTTCTGTATTTTTAGAAAGCTTTAGTAAATTCTTTATTCAGAATTTAGTTTACTATGCGCTGTTCTTTAATAGACTGTTACGTCTCTATAGAATAAAAGTACTATCACAAAATATTTCCTAGCTAAAAATGAATCTGTTCGCTGATACTCTTTCAAAGACAACTCCAAATAACTTTGATTTAGAAAGAAGGCAAAAATCATTAAGTGACAAGCTGCCTGTGAAAAATGCTTTGTCAAAACAGTGTTTAGTCAGCTTGTACATACACTGGTCTGGGAGCCCAGCACACATTTGTCACGTTAACAATACACTGTAATGGTTTAATGTACCAGAACAGTTAAAATTAGCACATTAGTGGGGTTCTTTCTTCTGCAGCAGCTTATCATGATAATACAGAGCAGCACACTGCATGGCTTGGAAGGTGCTACGGAAAAGTCTCACAATTAAAACCTGAATAGCCTTGAAGACTAAGAAATGAAGTAGCTAGGGATTGATTTGAAATTCCAGTGAAACCAAGTTAATGAGCTTGTGTTGGTATGTACAGTCATGCCTGTCTTCTACCTGCTTCAGATGCAGCGGCCGTGGGACCTCTCATAATATCTGAGGCAAATCACTTCTCATTGCAGCCAAAAAGGATGGGAAAGGAAATTGCGTCCCAGGGGATGGTTTGCTTGCATTTTGATCCTGTTTTCCTGTCTGCCCACATTGCTGGGCTGTCCAGGTACTCTGAGGGAATACTGGAAGTGAGCACATCTTGGGTGGTTTGTTTCCTTCCTTTTTTCCATCGGCGGAACGTGACTCGAGTGCTGAGGGATGTGTGGTCAGGGATGTGTGGTCAGGGGTGTGTGGTCAGGGATGTGTGGTCAGGGGTGTGTGGTCAGGGATGTGTGGTCAGGGGTGTGTGGTCAGGGATGTGTGGTCAGGGGTGTGTGGTCAGGGATGTGTGGTCAGGGGTGTGTGGTCAGGGATGTGTGGTCAGGGGTGTGTGGTCAGGGATGTGTGGTCAGGGGTGTGTGGTCAGGGATGTGTGGTCAGGGGTGTGTGGTCAGGGATGTGTGGTCAGGGGTGTGTGGTCAGGCACTCAGGGCTGTGCATTTTTCGTGGCAGCACTGACTGGGGAGGTTGAGCAGTGAAGATCCTGAGCAGGTGGGTGAGGATCAGTGAGGATCATTGCTGCTGGCTGTGCTGTTGATAGAGAATTGTGGAAAGCTTTGCAGTACCAGCAAGTTTCTGCTGGGTGCAGGTGTTTCCACCACGTCCTCACCTCTTGAAAAGGAACTCCCTGGAGAGGGCAAGGAAAGCTCTGCCCCTTCCTCAAATTAGTCGGTTTTGCCACAGAGAACCTCAGTGCAATGAATAAAATTGCAAAATCCTATTTTGGATGTGAAAATCAGATTAATTCCGTAGGTTGACAGGATACATTAAAGAATTAATCCCCCTAAATGTAAAGACAGGTATTTTGTTCTTTATATACAGGGAAAGAATATGGAGCCTCCTTGCTGTCCCCAGTGTTCTTCAAGCGTTGCTTGATTTATAAATTAATATTTTATCTCCTTCCTACTTTGTGTCGTTATAATGAGAAATGAGAGCTGTGTGCAGTTTCGCCTTGCCCATCTTTAAATGTTCCAGTTTGGGGCTTGCATCTTCTGAGAACAGTTGAGGGAAAGCAAATGAAATCTGACAGGATGTGGAGAATTTGAGCTCAGCAAGGATTTGAATACTAGAAAAATAAGCTAAATGCAAAAGTCCCATCATAGTTTTGACATTCACTAAATTACTGCTTTGGACAGCTGAACTGGGCTAATTTTTCAACACCTAAGTTGACACATTGATTCCAGTTGTTAAAGAGGCATTTCACACTGAATACAAGTATTTTCTCTCCTGCTTTGCAGAGCCATCTACATGCTGTTCTCACATTGATGCGGCCATTTGATCTTCATTGAAATGAAATACTTTCTGTACCTGAGAGCTCACAGTGTGGGAGCATTTGGCTGGGATTTTTTTTCCTTCCACTCCCCCCCGGTCTGGTTTAAGGCTGAAGGACTGACAGGGACAAAAACATGTTATGCTTATAACTTTTTTTTTCCCTGAAGTTACTGGGAACATTGTCTGTTTGTTCTGACTTTAGGAAATGCAATCAACGATGACAAAAAGAACTGCCGAAGGGATCTTCCCAGAAAATTAGTTCTGTTAAAGGTTCAGCTGAAAATGAGTGCAGTGTCCCAGCCTTTTATATCAGATTCATGACTAACTCTTTTAAATAATAAATGCCATTAAAAGCCCTGAACTTTTATTTATTTGCATAAAGAACCAAAAAGCTGCGCAGCAATTAGGAATTTATGTTCATGCTTTGCTTGATTCTTTGTCAAGAATCTCCCTTTTACCAGTTTGGGCTGCTCTTGATGGGGACACCCTTTTTTATGTGTGCTGAATGGGGAAGAGCAGCAGAGGTCCATAAATAGGGGGTTCTTCCCTTCTCCACACACACGGGAGATTAAGTTGGCTTTGTGTGAGCAGGTCTACACTACTGAGAACATGAATCATGTTAGTTTCTATAATTGCTAACATCTGGCTCTCCATAAATCTGTTAAATTACACAGAAACAGAATTAGACTTCAGTGTCATAAGTAAAGCAATTAAATGCAGCTCTGTAGGCAATATGGCTTAATATTCATCTGTGAAATCCTTTTAGTTTTGGACTGTGAAAGCTTCTAATCTGCACTGTTATTCTACTACATCCTGTACAGATTATGGTCAAGGAGCTCTTAATGTGGTAGGGAGGACAACATTGATGGTGCTTGTTGAAACCACCAAAGGCAAAGTGAATGCTTCATTTATACCTTTGTTTTCAACAAAAAACCCCAAGTCACAGTCCATTGAAAGGTGTAAATGGGATATCTTTAAGGATGTTTTAGGTTTTACAGTAGCTCTTTGGATATAATTCATTTGATACCAGTTCATTCATTGTTCTGTTCATGTCGGTCTTTGTGCTTTTTACTTCCTGCAGCACTCTGGAACTTGTTAAACAACGAGCTGCAAGTTTTAATTTCTCTTAGTGCTGCACCTTTTTTCACCACCAGTAGTGAACATTCCAAGTCCTCAGTTACGGCTAAACTGTGCACTAGAGCAATAATGTCCTTTTCTGGCAATTAAGACTTTCAGGACAGCAAAAGGCACCATTTTTAGGCAGAAAATGCACCATTTTCAGGCAAGCCTGAGTGATGAGCAATTGCAGGATGCTGTCCGGCCCCTGGGGACACTTCTCGCAGAGGACTGGCCCACAGGTTAGCCCAGGAGTGCAGCAGCCCTGCGAGGGCAGCGACATTGCCCCTGGCTTCCCTTTGGATCTGTAGGATCCACAAGGAGCAGTCATTTTCTGGCAGCCCACAGCTCTGACTTGGTGCTGCAGACTGATTTTCACATTTAATCAAACCCAAGGGCGTGACCGCACTTCCACTTGTTCCTGAAGTAATTGTGGATTGAAATCAGGAATTGTACTATCCAGACCGGACTGAATTTGGTGATGTGATTGTTATAAAGAGTTTCCTTCAACAGAATGAGAAAATTCTTAGTCTTTTAGAGATAGGACATTTTGAGGTGATAACTCAAGAACTCAGGGCACTTGTCCGAAAAGTAAGGCCACTGGACATCACATCCCACCTAAATTAGACTTTAGGTAACTTTTTTTTTGTAAATTCCTTTGACTTTGTTGGTTTAGAGAGGCGTTAAAACCACTGTTGGGAAATACTGAACAGTTAAAATTTCACCCTAGCAATAAGGTCATTCCAAATGATAAGTATGGTGGTTCTTCCTTGTAATTTCTGAATTCATCTAATGCTGTTCTGGAAATATCGTGACAGAAAGCATCACGCGCTTCTAAAGGATTTTCTTTTCCACCCGTCCTCCCATTGTTGATTACAGTTTTCACTGTTCATGTCGGAACAAAAGAGACCCACCACTTTACTGGTATTTCATCTGGACAATTTGCCAGTGTATTGTTTAAGAAAGGCCCAAAGTTATTGTCTGAAAGAAACACCAATTTTTAACAATGTGCTTAAAAATCTAATAGCATTCATTGCAAGAAAAAGAATACTGCATGAACTCCCTAGATATTCATATTGTATAATTATATTTTACCCTCCAAAAGCAAGTTTAATGGGATACTGTAATTCTCTTTTCTCTGGTGCATAATGATCTTCTCTTGTCACCTATTCTTTGTGCCATTGCTAAATCATTCTGCATAGCTTTAAGACTTTTTTTGTGTGTGTGTGTGTGTGTATCAGGTGCCTCTGAGTTATTTTTAATTTCCTTTTTTTTTTTTTTTCCAATTCATTTATACCTTCCAGCAATGGGGAAAGGACACAACTGACTGCTTTTAGTATGGGGAATGTTGCTTGTGCTAGGAAATTATGAAGAATAATGCACCCAGAGCAGAGAGTGGTGTAGTTAACAGCGAGTCACTCTGCTGGGCAGTTTCCAGTCCCTGGAAATGAGTGTGCACCCTTATCTGAAGGTCCAAGCCTGTCACTGAAACGTGGTTCCACGGAGGTACCTCAGACTCAGCATTTACAATTCAGCCTGATGGAGATGGTTTCAGAGTTCTTTGTGGAACCAAAATAAATGCTGAAGAACAACCTGAAAACCATCAGTGCCTAAAGTCTACCGAGTAAATATGGGCGGGACAGAGAGGAATGCACCTTGAAGGCAGGATAAGCAGTAATTACTGAGTGCGGAAACAGGGAAAACGTGCCCGAAGCTCTGATGGAGCTGCTGTTTTGCAGATATCGATGAGTGTGCCCTGAGGATCCACACGTGTTGGAACGACTCAGCCTGTGTGAACCTGGCAGGGGGCTTTGACTGCCTCTGCCCCGCGGGGCCCTCCTGCACTGGGGACTGTCCGCACGAAGGTGGCCTCAAGAGGAACGGGCAGGTGTGGACCCTGCCAGAGGACAGGTGCTCCGTTTGCTCCTGCAAGGTGAGTCCGGCTGGCCTGGGCTCAGGGAGCCTGCACTTCTCTGGGCTGGTGGCAGAACCCAATGTTTTTGTTGTTGGCAACAGTATTAGCCTGAGGGCAAGGCGCTGAGACAAAAGGTAAGAGGTGCTGGGGTGGGGATGCTCTTCTGGGAGGGCGTTTATTGTCTTCGTTTGCACATCCACACTAACTAATGGCCAGCCCTGCTGAGCCTCTGCCACGTCACCCAGAGCATTTCAGAGTGTGCCTTGGGGAGGGTCGTTGTTGGACACACAAACACATGCACACACGCTCACTTCAGTAAAAAAGTATGAAGTGTTCATTAAAAGATTTAATTCTACTTTATATAGTATTTTTACCAAGATCAGGGATTGGGGGAGAAGGGTGACACCTCTCCCCATCCCGTTGGTCAGGACAACTGTCCATCAGCTGTCCATAGCTCTAATATAAAGAATATAAACTACCTTGACTGAAGAAAACATTGCTTCTATTTATAACACCCGTGTGTGAGAAACAATCTGAACTATAAAAACTGTGACACACAAGAGAAGGCTGAAAAATCAAAGCAACAGGCGAGGGCCTTGCATTGCCCTGTACCACACTGTGCACACTTACTGGAAATGCTGAAAACTGATTTTCATTTCTCCTCCGTATGAATATGCATCTCAGAGCTGAGGTCAGCTGTGTTGGCTGTATTCCCTTTGCTTGGAATACATTTGAATTAGCTGGGTGAGAAGAAAGGTCTGAGCCTGAGTCAAGGGTCAGAAGAGCCACCAAATGGCACTTTATTTCCTCAGAGTGAAGAGGGGTGAAGGGCAGCTTTTTCCTTGGCTGTGCTGGCAGGTCTCCCACTTGGCCAGTGCAGCTCTCTCGGCTTGTTTGGAGAAGCCAGGTCTGGTATCAGTGGATGTACCTTAAAGAGTTAACATTTAGATCAAGGTGGGAGTTTTTTTGTTGCAGGGTGGTTTTTTTGCCCCCCCCCCCCAAAAACTACCTTTTTCTTTTTTCTTCTTTGTATGGTAACAAAGTTAGCAGAACATTTAGCTCTGCTTTTTTGATTTTCTCTAGCTAACAGAGGAATGCTGTCTTTGAAATCAGAAGAATTCTAGAAACACCCTAATCTGAGAAGTGGTTGGTCTTTTGTGGTCACTTTGACCTGCTTTGTTCACGGTGTGGGTAAAGCTGTCCAAAGGCACAGCAGAGCACTACAGGCCCATACAAGAGTTCAAGTAAAATTAGATTTTGGTCTCTGTGAGAAGCTGCAGATGGAGCTTGGGAATTGGCCTGCATATCTCAATGCTTGGGAGCCAGAGGGGCATGAGAGGGTTTGAGGGGGGGAACAAAGGGAAGGAGGTGTTCTGAAGCTGCAAGAAGCCGAAAGCCTCATCTTTTCTGTTCTGCAGTGGTGTAGCAGAAGAGAAGATTAGGACTTCAGAGTGCATACAGCCTAAAAAGTACAGTGCTGGTTTGGGCTCAGTAGGGAATGTGTTCTTGTTAGTTGTTGTATTTTTTACTTCAAGTAGCCTCAAGCTCCCTAAAACTCCTCCTTTCAGAAGCTGAAGTGTACGACTTTACTGAATATATACCAAGCTTTTATGGTGATCTAGGGGAACTGGCAAGCTTCTGAAAGGATTTCCAGTCAATAGAATAAGCAGTTTAATATATGTGAGGACATCTGGTCTGCCTTTGCAGAATTACAACTATTACTGTTCACATTTTAGATTGCTTGCAAATTGTTTTATTTGCCATTTCTCACTGCATGTATTTCTTATGTTGAATGTTCTTACTAGTATGTGAAAATACAGAAATGATTAACTAGTACATAGTCTAAACTGAGCCTGACACTGTTGTTATGACTCTTACTATGTATCTTCCTCACTTCACTTTTTCCATCTGTGGATTAACATTTGCATTTAATTTCGTTCCAGTAGCTGCCTGTTTCAAAAGCAAATTCTTGTCTATAGAGCAGGGAAAACCAGGAAGAGCTCCTTATAGCTCACGTCTCAGGCAGGATGTAAAGTCTTCACTCAGTGTTTATTGAAATACATTTTATACGTCCTGGAAGCTCCCGATACACCAGACTGCTTCTCAGATCTCTCCCTTTCATGAAGTTCATGGAGAACTGGCCCTGCTTGATCTCTTGCAGCCTGCTCAGTTTGCAGTGAGGAAAAGAGCAGAATGTAACTAAACCGTTCCTTATACTACTTACTCAAACTTTGCAATGATCCTACTTGTTTTGTCCAAGAGGCAAATCAGCATTTGTTTTGAAATGAAACTGTTTTTTCTTTTGCTATAGTTATTCTGGCAAAGGACAGGTGGATATATTTCCTGCATTGGCTGAAACACATAGTTACCATCTTTAAAATATTTAAACTCACAATCTGGTGCAAAGGAAATTAAATACATTAACCTTACTTAATGAACTTCAAAGCTATTTGTGAAGAAGAATACTATGGAATATAGGAAATTATATTGCTCCATTTATATAATGAAGCAAAGTGCCATTACTGAAGCGCAGGCTATTTCAGTGTTTCACTGGACCCAGTGTCTTCAAACGACTCTTGTCCATCTGAATGTACAAAAAGTTCAGCAAATCATAAATTCTCAAAACTCGAAATTAACACTGTTCCTTAAGTACCTTTGCCATGTCTTGTGTAGGCACCTTTCTGAACTATTGTGGATTTACCAGACCATCAGACTCAAGGCTGGCAGAATTTGGAGTGGGAAGCTGTTGTGCTCTCATGGAAAAAGCAAAGCCTGGCTCTGCAGTCTGGCTGTTTCTGGGCTGTCAGCTTTGTCTTCTGCTTAAGCCAACCCTCCCTTCCCTGTGTTCAAAAGGTCTGGGAGATACCCACAGCACTGGGAGCAGGGCGCTCTGCCAGGCTGATGCCAGTTCCTGAGGCTGAGAACCGTTTGGTGGTTTGGTTTTTGCAGGGTCTGGTTTCTTTCCAAACTGGCTGTGGGGCTCTGTCAGAACTTGAGCCACCCCTAACAGCATTTAATTCTCCTCCTGTCTGTCAGTTTTTCCTTTGATAAGAACAGGTTTATGTTCATGCCTCTGACGCTTCTGAAGAATGTAGGACTGACTCAGTGAGGAAGGTGGGAAGGAAGAGGCAGCAATAAGATGCTGTATGTTATTACTCACCTAAAGGAAATAAGGTTTTCTATATATATTCCTCAATTTTCTATGTATTTCTCAGGGCTACTGCTGAGCTGCAAAGATGCATATGAGATAGTGTGGCTTATGAGGCTTTGTGTCACTGCAGTGTAGGGATAAAAATGTTTTTCGAAAGGTGTAGAGCTAATGAGTTTGTACACAAACCACAGATGCTTAGAGACAAAACAGGGTAGCAGTGCATTATGATTACCAAAAGTTTTCTGGCCAAATCAGCAGGTCTTGTCAGTGTTCTGAAATATGGAGAGTAAAGGCAACGTGGAACATGCCCAGGGAAGCACACAATTACCAGCAGTGTCACCAGCCAAAGGGGAATTCTGACAACTGATCTTGAAAGCTTAGAAACCGAATTGCATTTACGCAGACGGGCTGTTGTTAATTATTGGCCATTATTAATCAGCACAGAGGGGCAGCGAGACTGCCATGGGCGAGGTTCCTTGGATTCCTGTCACAGCCCTACATCCCTGGAGCATCAGAGGGATTCCTGGCCAAACCTGTGGCTAAGGAAATGCGCTGCTGCCATTCCCCCTCGTCATCAGGCTGCTGAGTAAGGAGGTGACGTTTGTTTATCCCTGCTCCCGCAGCTAATTGTTTATCCCTGCTCCCGCAGCTAAAGGGGCAGTCTAGCCACCAGTACAGAATACTCATCGTAGTTGGGTGCAACGCTGAACAAAGCTTGCAGAGTNCTATATATTTGTAATATATGAGTAATATACTCTGTGTAAGATAGAGTAATATACTCTATATATGTATCTAATAATAATATATATAATAATATAATATATAGAGTATATATTATATATATTATTATAATATATGTACTCTACATATGTATATACTATATATTTGTAATATATGAGTAATATACTCTATGTAAGATAGAGTAATGTATTTTGCAGTTGGCAAAAGCCACTCAGATCCCTGTTAACCTGGCATGTTCTCTCCTTTCTCATGATTTTGTGTAGTGTTCAGCTCTGCTTGTCAGGCATAAGAAATAAGGATAATTATTTTTACAAAAGCAAGGAATATTCTAATCCTTTCCAAACCGTGATGAGGCGCAGCAGTGACACTGAACTGACGCGGCAGGGTGATTCCCTGATGCTGATTTTGGACGTGTTGCACGGTGGACAGGACTGGCTTTGCTTTAGAACAGGAACCAAACCCTGGTTCCTACATCAGGTCAGAAGCAGTGACTCCTCGTGCTATGAGCTGAGCAACCTGGTGGCCCGGGGCAGGGGCTAGGGGCTAGAAAAAAATGAGCTTTAATGTTCCTTCCAACCCAAACCATTCTGTGACCCTGTGCTGTGCTTATGGCTGCTTTGCCTGCCTGTGGAAATGACATCCTGGGCCGCACCCACTCTTACTAAAAATAAGGTTTTTTTCAAGGATCAGAGGAAATAAATTCCCTTGCGTTGAAAGGTGTTCCTGTATTTGGTGGCAGTGAAATTTTCTTCCTCACATCAGATAATAGAACAAAGTTCCCATGAGGCTAGGAAATACTGCAGTGACATGAATGGAGTTGCTTTAGGAATTGTATAGTTGTGATCCAAAGCAGAATATAGCTTTATCCAGGCCCTCTGTAATACATGCACTGAATTATAATGAATGATGGTAAATTTTTATCTTTAAGCTGGCATCCTGTAGGTCCAGATGTGGGACAGACACAGAGATCAGAATAAAGAACAATTAATGCTGCTGTGATTGTGCTGTAGGTTGCTTGGATTAAGTTAAAGGGGCCACCTTTATTCAACTTACTTTCTTCACAGTGGTACATTCAGTCAAAATAGTGCTAAATAAATATTATATGTATTAGAGGGCAACTGCTTGAAGAGTTTGCTGATGGAACCAATGAGATATGAAATTGCTTCACTGTATTTCACTGAGATACTGACTGCTTTTAAATCGAGTTGGTTGGAGACAGAAAAACAGTGTTCTTGGGTTCAGACAGAATTGGATCCATGTGTGGGCTCAACATTTCTGAGCCTGAATTTCAGCTTGCTGACCATCGCTGGCTCCTTTCGCAAGGGAAAGCTGTCAGCAGTTTCTTTTTCAAAACATCTCTCTGCGTTTCTCAGCACAGGCTCAGCAAACAGTGTTCCCTTTGCCAGAACAACTGTCCCAGGGGTTGTTTCCTATTCCTGACCCAATGGAGAGCAGTGTCAGTGCCATGGAGCAATAACAGACCTTTTTACGCATCGTGTGCTAAAAGGAACTGTTGGGATTGTAAATAAAGCTTCTTTCTCTGCTGACAGCTCTATGGAGTCAATCTATTTCGTCTCCTGCCATGACATCCATGCACTGAGGGAAACTAGGATAGCACTGCTGTGACAGGCAAAACCCAGTCCTTATTGGCATGGAGCACTGTGTTGGTTTAGCGCAGNAGCTGAAATTCTCTCAGGCTCAGAAATATCAAGCCCACAGCCAGGCTCTTTCTCTCCCAGCCTGGCGGGAGGTAACAAAACCCCCACCAGCGCACTAACAGAATTATCATTTCCCGCCAAGCCCGAGGCGTGCACGCCCTGTGCCCTTCCCCGGGTGGCTGCGTGGCGGCCTGTGGCTGACACGATGTGTCCTGGCAGGACGGGAGGATTTTCTGCCGGAGAACCGCCTGCGACTGCCGGAGCCCCGGCGCCGACCTGTTCTGCTGCCCCGAGTGCGACACGCGCGTCACCAGCCAGTGCCTGCACCAGGGCGGCCACAAGCTCTACCGCAGCGGGGACACCTGGACCTACAGCTGCCAGCACTGCCGCTGCCTGGTATGAGCCAAGCGCCCGGGGTACCGCTGGGAGGAATGAGGTGGTGTGGGTTGTCTCCTTTTCTGCCAGGGTCGGGGTGAAATGCGGCGGAGGGTGTTTCGTGTTTGGACTCTGATGTTTATTAATTCATATCTACGTCACAGTCTCACAGGCTGTGAGTTCTAGCTAGCAAAGTGAAAAAACGGCTCTGTGTCTAACCCTTTCCAAGGCCTTTTAAGCACAAACTGTCCAATTATGAAATGACACCTAAATTATTTATACTTTTAACCCAGTAACCAACCCCCCGTGGCCCCCAATGCAGACTTTTCTACCCAATTACAAAATACCACCCACAGCCATGGAGAAGGTGAAAAAGAAGATCTGGCCTCTTCCCTAAACCTCCTTCTTGCTTTATATATATATATTACTACATTCTAAACCCTTAAACTCTAAGTTTTGCACCCTGTGCTATCACACACCTCTATTCAAACTCCACACCCACAATCCCAGTGCTGCCACTCAATTTTGGGAGCCTTCTCCACGGCCTCACACCAAAGGCAGTGTTTTCTTGAGGGTCAGTGCCTGCCAGCACAGAAAGCCTGAAATCCTCAGTGCCCAGGGTTCCAGCAATAAGGATTATGATTTTTAGCAAAGCAGACCTGGAGGCAGGCTCACAGCTCTCTTCACCTGCTTTTTTGGGGTTGGTGACGAAGCACTTACAGAGCCCCAGAGAACTGAAAACTGCACCATCAGTTTTCATCTTGCTGCTGCAGGTCTAATGAGAAAAACTGAAAGCTTGCCAAAAGCTTGGAAACCTCAACACTATATTAATTTTAGCATTAGTCTGCTTTCTGAGAACTTTTATAAGGTTGTCTGATCTTTTGATGACTGTTTCAAACCATTTTACACGTGTGGTGGAGTTGGTCGGAGAAGTTTCAGTTTTTAATTATATCTGGTGGGCCTGTCTGATCAAAAGGAACAATAAATTTATTGATTGATTGATAGATTTGAATTCTTCAAATCTAGAAACATGGAGTGCCAGTGCCACTGCATAAATTAGAAAAAATAACCAAATGAAGAAGGAAAAAGAAGACTGAAATTACTAGAAAAACACACAAAATAGCAAACGCTTATTTTCTCATTAGACACTATAGCTAATTCCCTTAAAGCTTTAGGTTTTCCGTAGATGTACCAATTAGTGCATCAATGAAGTTCATTAAAATTATCAGTTTTCCATTTATAGCTCTCTGTATAACATAGTCTTTATCTCTGTTACTAATCAAGAGGTGTCTGAGCACCAGGAAGGAAATTACATTCGAAGCTACTGTCACGAGGTAATTATCCATAATGCACAAAGTACTGAGGCTGTGGCTTGCAGTTTCTTGCCTAATTTTATGATTGGGATAACATCCAGAGCTGTAAGACAGTGATGCCCTGAATCAGTGTTGTATGGCAGGTTCTGTGCAGTGTGTGATGTTCTCAGCATCTCAAGTGTTTACAGAGCAGCAGAGTGCAAGTTACTGAGGACCTTTCCAGGTTAAATTTAGACACACAGAGAAATACTCTGCAGAAGTGACCCGATGTTTCTGTCTTTCTTCTCCATGTCTCTGTCTATTAAACTGTTTCAGGGTTGTTGGTTTTTGCTTCAAATAAAAATAGTAATAAAATAAAAATAGCAATAAAATAAAAATAAATAAATAATGGAACAAAATGAGTCGGTGGAACACAAATGGTATTTGCTCTAACCATTCCTTTAGGAGCTGACCATAAAGTTGATGTTGGCAGTTGCTACTTAGATCAATGTTCAGTGCTTCTCCAGCGTACTAACCTACATCTATCTGCAGTGTTAATTTTCTGTTTAAGCCCTTGCTGAGATCCTGCAGAGATGTTTATGTGAGCAGGAGCAGAAAGAGTGAATGAGTCTGCAAGGCAGTCACAGCAAAAATTATAGTTTGTAGAAAATATTAGTACCCAGTATTTAACCCTGCCTTCAAAAACCCCGAAGAGCTCAAGTTCTCCTGCAACGATGATGACAGTGGTGTTGCTTAGTCAGGAGTCAAGCAAATGAAAATCTGCTGCATTTAGGAAACTTCACCCCAGTTTTCAGCCATGTGTTTGTGTGATCAGCCAAACTGCAGTCTGAGCCGTTCAGTTCTTTGCAGTTTGGGCAGAACAATGCTTTCCCATTCACAAAGTGCAGAGTTTCTTGTTGGTTCGGAAGTGGCAAGTCCAATGACATTTGCTGCAATGTCTGCAGGAAGGAGAGGTGGATTGCTGGCCTCTCCAGTGCCCCGCGCTGAGCTGCGAGTACACAGCCATCTCAGAAGGAGAGTGCTGTCCCCACTGCGTCAGTGACCCCTGCCTGGCGGACAACATCACCTATGACATCAGGAAAACCTGTCCCGACGGCTATGGGATCACGAGGCTCAGCGGTGCCGTGTGGACAATGGTGGGATCTCCCTGCACAACCTGCAAGTGCAAGGTACGGCGGCCGGGTGGGACGGTCGTGGGATCGCCTGATAAAATCAGGGTCCTTCTCTGCCCCTGGAGGCTCACAGTGAGATCCTGGGGGGGTAAATGAGAGCTGAGGGCCTGCAGAAACCCCGTGTGTTTTCTGTCTGGCAGAGGATAAGCGAAACAATTCTCCCCTTGTTGAAAATGTTGAGCACAGGTACGTGAATATCCTAGTGCGACTTTCAGGCATCCTCAGTATGAGTCAAGGGTGACATTTCAATAATTACCTAGTGTGGATGTTCATGAAAATGTGTATTGCAGAGCTGGTAAGCTGAGGCAAAAACGCTAATATAGAAGTTTCACAGGCAAGTGCAGAAGTAAAAGGGCGTTGCAGCTCCAAGATAAAGGCACTCCCACTACAGTGATGGGAGGGGAATGACACAGTTTCTGTTCCCTGATCTCATCAAGATGTAATTAATCCAATGGCTCTCCTGCAGGAGTGCAGCCTATTTCCCTTGCTTTGTGCAGTGGTGACCCCACTGGGCTAATATCAGAATTATGAAAATGTTGTTTTGGGTAATATAAAATGTTCTTCTGTTCACTCTGGGAGAGAAAGCCACTGCCCCAGGGCTTTAAATTATTGGAGGTAGCTTTTCTGCCATTCTTTTGAGGTTTCTGTAGTGTTTTGAAGGATTAAAAAAAAAGAAAAGTAAAAACGAAATGCTTGTTTGGGCTTTTTGTAGTTGCTGTACTTTTTATTACATAAGATAGATTTATAAATGATTGTATGTTAAAAGAAGATATTTAACAATGGATTAAATCTCAAAGCTGTATGGTATTTATGTTGCCCCCATCTCCTGCATATCTGCCATGAGCCAAGTACCTGAACTGTCTGCTAATTTCAGACAAGCAAAAAGCTTCCCTGTGTGGATCAAATGAGAACTCTGTTAACTCTCTGTCTTGACAGGAAAATCCAGTCACCTGTTGCCATTGCCGTGCTGTATTTTATCATGGGGATGGCATCCAGGTTTCGGGTTCCTGTGGTAGTTCGGGCCTGTTCAGAGCCATTTGGCAAAGTTGGCCCCCTGAAAAAGCCACTGCTGGCAGCTCTATTTATTGTTCTGAAAACACCTGCCCCCTGCACTGCAGGGTGAAATGGACAGTGGAATAACAGAATCAGTGTGATGGCGACAGAAGCCCTTTAATGTTCACAGAAGACCCCAGTTAGAGTTTCTAGCTCCACTGTCCATGCGTTCAAGTGTCTCTTTCTTGGCCAAGCCACTTGTCTGTGAGCTGGGCACACATCCTCCAGGACACCCAACTGCTCAAGCGTCCATCACCACGCTGTGCGTCTCCTTTCTTGGGTTTGCATTTTTCCCAGGCGGTTTCCCAGGCTTTTCGTTCCCACTTCCATCCTGTTGTTGCCTTAGTGGCCTTGACGAGCTCCTGAGAACCCTGAAAACGAGATTGCAGGTGGTTTGTTACCTACAGGCAGTTGGGCTGTACACAGAATGGCCGAGGTTGTGCAAATCCCTTGCTACACTGGATGCTGGGGGCAGGTGTTTTTAGGCGGTAGATGTGTCAGGGATGCACCCATCTCTGCAAGCCAGCAGCCCTTTGAGGGCTCAACATTTCTGAGCCTGAATTTCAGCTCGCTGCCCATTGCTGGCTCCTTTCCCAAGGGAAAGCTGCCACAGTTTCTCTTTCCAAACCATCTCTCTCCCTGTCTCAGCACAGGCTCAGCAAACAGTGTTCCCTTTGCCGGAACAACTGTCCCAGGGGTTGTTTCCTATTCCTGAACCCATGGAGAGCAGTGTCAGTGCCATGGAGCAATAACAGACCTTTTTACACAGCATGTTCTAAAAGAAACTGCTGGGATTGTAAATAAAGCTTCTTTCTCTCCTGACAACTCTATGGAGTCAGTCTATTTCGTGTCCTGCCATGGCAGCCCCCTGCAGCTCCCTGTGACCTGTTGTGCTTGTCTGTCCGTGCAGAATGGGAACGTCTGCTGCTCGGTGGATTTAGAGTGTCTCAACAATAACTGACCTGGCCAGGCCGGACTGTGCCGAGGGAGGAGAGCTGCTGGAGCTGACACCCGAGAGGAGGCCGCGTGCCCTGGCGTTCTGTACAACAGACAATTACCAAAGCCTCCAGAAGAGGAAGATGTTTGGGAGTTGCCTTTGGGACCTGTCACCATGCTCATCCTTGCTAGCCTTGTCCAGGCGACTTCCAGCACAGCGCATCGGAATCCGTGGTTGCTACGAGTTTTCAGTGTTGTAAATTACACACCTCTCCTGTCGAGAAATCCCCAAATATGTTGAAATTATTTCATGGGTAAAACTAATGCTGTATTTTTGTTTTAATTTGTGTATTGACGACATCGATAGAACTCGGCTCTTCTTACTTTGAATCTAGATTTTACAGATAAGACAGCCTGTCGTGATTTTTGTCCCATGATATCACATACTTGGTTCCAAGGTCCCTGTTAGATGTATTTATGAAAATATGTATGTATGTACAGTCAGATTGCATAGTACTTATATTTCACAGCTGTCCAACATTTTAAAGCATTCAGAAGTATGGACAGAATGAAATGAATCAAAACAAGTCTGTCTTAAACTACAAAATGAAATGCCATGAACTGAATGAAATGGCAGAATAAGCACTTTCTTCTCCAAACCTGCAGAGCAGCAACAAGACTATTATAGTGAGAAATGGAACTAAAACCCCATCCCAGTGCCAATTCAACACATACTCAAGAAAGAATCACCAGTCATTATCTGTATTCTGTTGAGTATAATTCCTCTGGATTACGCAGTGCTAAAACAGTCAGAGACCCTTCAGATGATATAGTTTGAGTATAGTTTAAGTTAAGTTTACTGTAGTTAAGTTGAGTAAGGTTAGAATTTGCTTGCGTTTGTAACGTCATTGATGAGTTCAGAATTTTTCCAGCGACGATGGTGTCTGTCATCCTCAGCTACTGCTGCCACAGTGACGAAGTGCAGAGGCTCCTCTTGCAGCCACGGGCAGGACAGGAGGCCTTAATGCTTGGTAGCTTCCATTACCAACAGCTCAGAAACAGAGTTCATCTCTTCATCTTTTATGACATTCAAAAATACTTAAATGTGCTGTGTTGTTGAGGACCTAAGTTTAGACAGGAATTTAAAGCGAGACTCTTTGCCCTATATGGAGGTTAGAGCTTGGATTCTCTTCAGCAACTGTGTGGTTTTTTTTTTTTTTCATGAGGCTAGAAAGTTTGTGGCATTAGAACAAGAATATATTTCTTAAATGTCACATTTTTAATGTGCTGTTGCGTTTTGTTCTGCTCATTTGTGTAGTGTTTTTTGGTTTTTTTTCTTTTTGTTTATTCAATTAAATACACTGAATATATGGAAAAGATTGCAGAAATAAGTATAGTGGCTACAGTTTGGGAAGTCTACATTTGTGAGTTCTTCATAGTTTCATGCAGAAAATGTGAAACTCATTAATAAGAAAGAAGTGTGACTATACAGTGAAAATATTAGTTGTCTTTTAAATGAAGTACTATTATAAGGGGACAGTGGAAAAGAATATAAAATAATTTCAGTCACTCAGATAACTTCATTCCAATTTTTTAAACAGCTTTTGTTTTATTTAACAGCTTTGTGTGGTAAAGTTAAATTTATTTTCTTAAAATGCCCCATCATTTTCAGCTAATAATGTATTGACTCTATTTGCATTGCCCTGATGATTGTATAATAAGGGAAAGAGTTGTGTTTTATATGATACTCAAAGGATGTTTGTAAATCATAATGTCAGCTCATTTTGTATATCACATTGTAAAACCCAATGGTAATTCAGCTGGATAAGATACCCAGTGGGCTGAGATATGAAGGGGAATGATTTAAAATTTGTGGGCATCGAAATAAACTCCTATGTACAGATTGCTTTCCCTTAGTTTTATTAGCAGGGCTCTAAAACACTGATCAATGTCCTTTCCAGCTTGAACTCACGATGTTGCAAAAAAGGAGAAAAAGGTGTTTGCCCAGAGGTGTAGCATCAGAGGGGTAAGAAATCTGTCATTTATGCTCAGGCAGAATCATATATTCCAGTCTGTCGTCCTGAATTTCTGAAGCTCTGTGAATGGATTAAGGACAGTGCAGGCTCTGGAAATCATTCCCTTTTACCTGGTAGTAGAGAAGCCCCTCCCTGGCTGCCTTCTGGAAGCTCCAGACCTCATTAGGGTCATCTTTAACAGGACCACAGAAGTTCACACTTTTCCACTACAGACCAATTTTCTTCCAGAGCTCAAATGCAAATGAATCCAGTAAAACCCTTTCAGAGCATTTTATTCAGCATTACGTGTCATTATCTCCAGAGTGATGCAGCTTGAATCGTTTACACAAAGGCAAAATATTGACACAGACCTGTTTATGTTGCATTTTAAGCAGTTGCCCTGACTGTGATGAACTTTTCCTCATGAAGGAATTTGATCACTAGTCACATCACATGTTCCTTCAGAGTACTCAGAAGGCCCAGCTCAAAGAGCACATTGTGGAGGAAAAACTTAATTCCCCGTGTCCTGTGTGACTAAGGTAAGTAAGAACTTTCAAAACTTCTTTCTTGATGAAATTCCCTGCTCCCTGCAAAGATATGGGCACTAAAATGAAAATGCCGAAAAAAAGAATGTTTTTTACAGTAATTTAAGGAATTTTTTCCTCTTTGTTTGTGAGATGGACACTGCCTCCTCTCAGGAGAACGTCTGTCTGTTATATATATAGTGCATATTTGTTGCGTAGCATTAATTTGAGGAGGGCTACCACTACCATCTGTGAAAGGAGACTTGCTGCTAGTTAAGAGACTTGGTCAAAGCTCTGGCTGTAGACAACTGGAATTTTCTAGCTGTTTCTATTTATTTATCCCGTGGAAGAGCATTTTCTCTGTAACCCTTCTGATGACCAAAAAAAAAAAAAAAGTGAATGAGTGACAACAAACAGAAAATGAAAAGTCCGGCTCTGGTAAAATGTCTTTGGTAAAAACTTCAGCCTGGGTTCTCTGAACCAGAACCTGGTGTTGTGTCCTGTGAGTGCAGTGTGTTCCCAGCTCTGCCTCTGTGTGTTTGCAAACCCATCCCCTGAGTTAAAGCAACGCAAATATTCCTTGGCAGTGGTCCCCGGAGCCGCGGGCCACGCTGAGCCCTGCTGGTCACTGTGAAAGGCCAGAGTTGAATTATTCCCCACAAATGCTGAGTAGTACTGGCCTGAGTCGCAGGAATGTGTGTGGGATTTATTAGTGCCTTTGCGCTGCCTCAGAGACCTAAATAACAACTGTCTTCCAGAAATAGATCTTCCCCCAAGAGCTGTCAGTGAGTTTTCAGGTGTAACTGTGTACGGGATTTAATTAATAACATCTTTTCAATCAGATGGCAATGACAACCAAAATATCTTTTTTTTTTCTTCCCATGACAGACAATAATGTTTTACAAAACAAAAGGTAAAATGTCAGGAGCAATTACACAAATGGTGGAGTAGATTTTAGCAGAATTAAATCATAACTCCTACGAGCAATATGGGATTGTCTCACATCTAATGGTACTTACATAATCATCATTAATGAGGGGATTTTAAAAGGGCCCCATGATACAGTTTGATGTGAAATTTTAAGTGAGTGTTGTGATAAGACATAATTGTTTGAGGAACATACTCTGCCAGTGGAAAAATGTTCCTGCCAAGAAACTCCTCTTCTTCTTAAGGTACATCTTTGGAGCTCATTGGAATTTAAACTGGTGTAAGGAAGATTCATGGTAGTATAAATTAAATAAAAAGAAATTAATAATATCCAGTCTGGGGTGTCTGAATGCTTCATATCCAATTCCTCTCTGGTAGAAGATACTGGTAGGAGTCAGCAATAATTCTGATTCAGCTGTCATTGACCTCAGGGGTGTTACTGAGCTGCTGGCATTGCATGTAACCTGCAAATAACTTGCAGGTGCTAACAGGATTCATTTTTGCTCCTAGCTGCCCATGGACAGTCCCCCATGCATAGCTTTAGGTGTGTCTGAAGAGGATGTATATCAATAAGCTGATGAAAAGGGTCAAATTCAGGGGTTTTGTAATGCAATCATCATCAGGAGGTTGACAACCGATGGATACATGATGCCAAAAATCATGCCCGGTGGAAAAAACAAACCACAAGCAAACAAACAAACTAAAATAAGATTTCCAAACTCATGTATCTGTCATTTAAGTTTTTTTACTGCTACTTCAGCTGTGCAGTATGAGGGATTCACTGAGTTCTGATGGGTGGATTCCTGACTGGGAGCTGAATCTTTGTTCCAGCAGTGCCTCACACTTGAATTTTTTATTTCCTAAATTTGTACATAAGATTTTTTTTTTCCTTTAAATGTTTTGATTGAAATTGAGTGGTTTGGGGCAGTAAGCCTTACTGTGTTCTCTTTGAGGCAGAAGTAACTGCAGCAGGATCTGGACTGAAGGAACACATTCCAGGGAGGAGGCTGGACTCCCTCCTCCTGAATCTCCCTCGTGGATCCTTTCATCCTTTGATATCAGCCTTCATTGGGGGGAGGAACGCTCAGCTGCCCCTCGGCCAGAAAAACTGGGAATCCACTTTTCTGCCACCCTCTCCTCCCAGCTTGACCTTGCTGACATCTGAAAAATGGCTTTTCCTCTCTCTGAATGCATAATTGGTTGTTTATCCACCAACCATGGCGTGTGTACTCAGTGTACCTCACCTAGGAAAAAACCAGGTTAGTCAAGACCTGTCCCAGCAGATGTGTCAGTCATCATGTGATCTCCATACAATTTATGAGGTCTTAAATGACAAAATAATGGATCTTTTCAGTTGGCATTTTGGCACAGGATGATAGGGTTACATTTAATGTGAGAATATCCACCGCAGCTCTTGCCCCATAGAACTGCAAACAGAAATCTGTAAGCACTGCCGCTGGTTTGGCTCCCCAAAAAAGAGACACCCATTGTGCTGGGATCACAGGCAGGCCATGGATGGAGCCTGAATTTTTTTCTTGTATGTGCCTCTTCCCCCATGGGGCAAAACCCCTTTGGGAAAGGGGAAAGGGCCCCGAGTGGCCTGGGCAGGGCACTGGTGGTGGGTGGTTCGGTGGTTCCAGCCAGCCCCTGGCTCTGCAGGGCTGGGAGCTCCTGCAGATGCACGACCCTGCTTGGTGGGCTCTGCTTGTCCCCCTCTCCTCTCTAATTTCTGCTCCTCGTGTCATCCCTACCCCAGAGCTCTCCTTTCTTGAGTGCCTGCTGGTTATTCACGTAGATCCACTCCAGGGAGGAGAGGCCTGGAGGTTCTGCAGCAGATCACACCACCACCCCAACACAGAGCAGAGACCAAGGTCTTCTCATGAGTTCAAACCAGAGCTGAAAAATCCTGTCTTCTAAGAATGCAGTGGATTGATTGCTGTTTGGTTAAATCTGCTTTTCCTCGAGCTAGAATTGGAAATGTACTTGATGTCATCCAGTGCTTCTTTGCCCTGGTTTTGACGGATTCCCTTTGGCTGTATTAAATATGCAGATTTGTTTTCCTACCTGAATATTATACAAAGTACTCATCCAGATGATAGAATGTGTGTATTTTGCTGCTGCTGTGCCTATAGAGTCAAAATAGGAAACCCTTACTCAATGTCTATGAAATTAGAAGCAGAGAAGCACCAAAATATGTCCAGGTAAGCGCTAATTTTAATGGCAAACTTACCTGCTAAGGTAAGGGTTAGAGAAAAGCCAATATGTATTTTTAAAGTACATTTGCAGCTGGAGAGGTGGTTTTTGAACCTGAACACAGTTTTGTCCATTGGCTCATGTTTGTGTTAAACAGTTAGCTGATTAGTTCACTCATTAGCCACACAAAATTAATTTGTGACTTGCAGGGTAGAAGATAGCTTTGAGAACTTTTAAATGAAGTCACCTCTTGTGATATTTTTTAATTTTTTTTTTCATACAAAAATAACATTTGTTAGAAACTGCTGCCAGCACTTCCTCAAAATCAGAAGGAAACATCTCTTGTGCGGTGCTGGGCAATGCACTTCTGCTGCGTTTTTCTCTTTTTTTTCTGCTGTTACAGCGCTGGGAGCCTTTGGAGAGTCTGGGCTGCTGAGACTCAACCCATGAGCTCCCACTGCCTGCAGAGGGGTGTTGGGAGGAGGGGGTGCCCTGGCTGGGCTGGGCTGGGCTGGGCTCAGGTGGGATGTGCTGGGATGGGCTCAGTGGGATGTGCTGGGATGGGCTCAGTGGGATGTGCTGGGCACCTGGAGGATGCCCTCACCAAGCTGGGAGCAGCACTGTGCTTCCGTCCTTCTTCATGGGTGAAGCAGAGCAGAGCAACAAGCTTGATTCCTCTGCAGCTCCCCAGCTGAAAGCAGGAGAAAATCTTGTTGGAAGGTCTCTTCTGTTGGTGTCTTAGAAATCTCAGGAGTTACCTGCTTTTCTTCGTGTTTTGGACAGTGCTGGTTAAGGATGAGCTTCCCAGGACTGGGTGGTAAGTAAACGTACAGAAAAGCAGTTCTTTTCTCAGTGGGGTAATCGGTAACATCAACAGATATTATTACTAAATTGTCTTTTGAATTTGGAAGTGTGTTAATTTTATTTACAACAAAAAGTGATTGTTCCCTTCTTTACAATTTATTCCTTACTTTCCTTGATTATTTTGCTGATCTCAGGCTGTCCCATCGGTGCAGTCTTACAACCTGAACAATGAGCAGATAACCTTAGGACTGAGCAAAAGAAATACTTGTTTTTATGCCTATAATAAAAGGAAATTTGGAACCATAACTTTTTTTTTTTTACCCATTTAAATGTCACTTTGTTTTATTACCCATAGCTACAATTAATGCATAATCTGGGCCTCAGTCTCAAAAAACCTGTTTTTATTAGGAAAGGAAGGCAGACCGAACCAGTTATTTTAAGGGAAGGCAGACAAAGCCAGTTACCTATCTTCCAGGCATCCTTTTTTTTTTCCTAATAATGTCTTGCTTAAGCATTTACTGTCTCAGGGAGCCACAGAACTGTATCTCTGGCATTTGAAAGAGTGACTCCAGACTGTCCCTGGGGATGGTCTGTTGTGTGTCCTTTCTGCCTGGAGGTCTCAGAACTGGCTCAGCAGTGTCCAAAAATTCATTCAGTAAACCAAGGGCACAGTTGTGTCTGAGGACAAGTTGTCAGCCCTGAGAGCAGTCTCACATCAGTCCTTAGCAAAGCCTCAGGCATCACCAGGAAGTATTTTGGGACAGGCAGGGTGGTGTAAATCACAAATGTTGGCTGCACTTCTGTATGCCTGTGGAGTTCAGGGGAGTTAAGCTGAAGGGTTCCTATGTCTAAGTATTGCTCAGCATGAAAGTTCAAAGCTATTTCTCTTCCTGAATTAAGGCATTCTTGTGAGATAGATGGGATTATGGTGTGCACATATATATCCTCTGCAATTGGGGAAAAAAGAAATTATCCTGGATGACTTTTTCACCTCTCAGTAGCCATCTCATTCTAAGTCAATTGTCAATGTTTGAGATACTATTTACAGAGGAGCTTTTCAAGTGTGAGTAATACTGTTTCAAGTGAAAATAGATGGATGCCGTCTGTTTCAGATGAGTTGACCCAGTGCAAGGGTAGCAATGAGAAATGTCAGTCCTACATGTTCAAAAATTATACCCCAGCTGTGCTAAAATTAAGAGCTAAGTTTTAGGAGAACGCGTGCGTTCGAAAATGTGGTTTTTCAGCGATTTGGGATTGTCAGCGCTGAACTCCGATTATTCCTGTCAGTAAGACTCTACCCTGCCTGTGCCGTGGACAGACGCCCAAGCAGGCAGGCTTAGGGCTGTGAGGGGATAGCTGGTGGAACAAGCTGCTGCGGTGACTCCCTGCACAGGGAGGTCGTGGCAGGGCGAGGGGCATGGTTTACAATCAAAGCAGGAGAGATTTATAGTGGATGTTAGGAGGAAACTAACTACTTCACTCAGTAGGTACCGAGGCGCTGGGACAGCTTGCACAGAGAAATTGTGGTTGCCCCATCCCTGGAAGTGTTTAGGGCCAGGCTGGGTGGGGCTTTGAGCAACCTGGCCAAGTAGGTGGCATCCCTGGTCCCTTTCAACCCGAGGAAGCCTTTCTGTGATTTCTCTGAGGATTTCCTCGGTGTGTGCCTCCCCTTTCATGCCAGCAGAATGGCTGAGGAGAGCCTGGCTTCCAGGGGTGGGCTGAACTCCCACCTGGGGGGGTTGCAGTGCAGGGTGTAACCAGGGGGGTGTGTTCTGTTANGGCTGGACTGGGCTGCTCCCAACGCCCTGAGCTTTTGAGTCGTGTTCTCACCCTGTCAGGGTTTTTCTTTTTTTGTTGTTTTGTTTTTGGGGTTTTTTTTTTTGTACTAGTACATTTCAATTTTCCTAGTAAAGAATGGTTACTCCCATTCCCATATCTTTGCCTGAAAGCCCCTTAATTGCAAAATTATAATAATTCACAGGGAGGGGGTTTACATTCTCCATTGAAGGGAAGCTCTGGCTCTCCCTGGCAGACACCTGACTTTCCAAACCAAGACAGCCCCCCCGGCAGGCAGTGTTTGGGCCACTTAAGGAGGGCCCATTGCTGGTCTAAAACACTGATGTTTCTGGCCCAAGCCAAGCTCAGTGTATATCTGAGCCTTCCTTGAAAATAATGGGCTAGAAATATCTAAGTCCTTGTTTGAGAGTTTTTGGGAGGCAGCTGATGCTGGAGATTGGTCTGTGTTTGGAAAGCAGTGGTGCTTGTACTGACCTACTTTCCTGTTAGAGATTTTGCCCTGAATTTATGCCAAAAGGTGGCATAAACCTGGTGCCAATCAACCCTGGTGCCTAACTGTGCGCAGGAAAAAAAGAACCTGTGAGGACCCTGCCCCAGCACCCAGAAAATAAGGAAGAGACCCTAAAGAGAGACACATAGCTCCTTAGCACTGAGCAAAAAAAATACAAAAGTGTGTCCATTTAGTGATTTTAGTTCATAATGAGAATGCCACGGTGTAGGAGCAATGCCAAATTTATAGCACTAGGTCTAATGCAGAAAAACTGCTTATCTAGCACTCGTGCCATTCATGGTGGGGTCTAACTACACCATGGTCTGTGGTAACAGTGCATGCAGACACATTTTTATGCAGAAAATACGTCCTACCCAAGATTTATCTTTCAGCCAGTGTATTCAAATGAAATAAGCTGGTCAGGAAAACAGCAAATTTAAAAATTTGCGATGTGTGACTGGCCTGTCTGATTATCAGCTTGTACTTTAAAAAAGATAAAATGATTTGTGAGAACTTAAAAATAAGGAGAGGGTTAGGAGTTTCAATGAAGCCTCTCAGTTCAGAGGTGGTCAAAAATTTCAGCTTTTACAATTGCAGAATTGTAAAAAAGGTCCTGGTTAATGAAATTTTCTATATATGTGGGGTGATGTTTGGTAATCGAGGCAAAAGAAATAATTAGGTCAAAGCTTGCAAAAGGAAGGGAGAGAACCAAAAGGAAAATAAAGCATTATGCCAAGTAAGCAGGAACTTCAGAATGAGATTTCTGCATTTTTTATGACATTAGAGTACTGCCTATAGCAAAAATGATTGGTTTATTAGGCTCAGGCTGGCACCAGATACAAAGAACTGGTAACAGTTCAGGAACTGGAAAGCCATTACCAAGTATGTAATGGAACATCACTGAGTTATCTAGGTTATAAACATTCCTTTGGCTTTCTGCATGAGAGAAGAGTGGAGCTGAAATCAAGCAAATGAAACTAATATTACTTAATGCTGAAAATACGATGCCATTGGGCAGTTTAAATCAGCAGAGAAGCGTGCAAGAGAAACACATGGGTGGAAGAGCCAGGTGATATCAGCACAGGCAATGATGCTGGTAGCAAAGACAAATGAATTTGTGAAGCTGGTGACACTGAGTGTGGAAGTGATTTATAGGAAAGGCTCCTAAGCCAAGGAAGCAAAGAAAAGGAGTCCAAAGGAGTCAATATACTAAAATAAAACGAGATTCTTTTATTATTTGTCGTTAGAACGTGGGCGCACTGGCAGACAAACTACTTCCACCTTTTGATTTTATTTAGGAAGGCACCTGACTGTGGCTGCTGGGAGAAGGTCCCCGAGCAGGAGCTCGTGTCCTGGAGCTGTGGCTGCCCAGGAGAGCGGGGTGTGCCAGGGCAGGGGCAGAGCAGCGTGGCAGTTCCTGGCCGGGCTTGTGGAGACAGGATTTACTGTGGAAGCAAAGGGCTGTGGATAAAACAGAGCAGGACTAGGATCCCGAGCCTCCACTGCCCATTTCCTCCTAACGAGCAGCCAGCTCGAGGAGGGAACCAGTGACTCCAGTGATTTTTTAAAAGGGATTGCTGGAGGCTTGGGGCTTGGTGAACTGCTTGCTGTTCTGCCTTCCCACCCCACTTCCAGCCCCAGTGGAAAGTTTCTTGAACATTCTGTGGGATGCATGAGACTTTACTGTGACAGTATAGCCCTTCCCAGGTTGTTCCCAGATGTTGGGTATTTAAAGGAACTGTACCTTGAAAGGGTGCTGAGGCCTCTGGATGTTCAGTGAAGAGCAAGAGGCACCTTTGAGGGCCCCTGCAGGGAGTCCAGGGTGCAGGAATTGAGACCCAGGTGAGCAGAGCAGAGCAGGAGCTCTCTGGAGTGAGGCTGGAGCTCACTGCTCTCAGCTCCCACCTTGAGCCTGCTGCAGTTTTGTGATAAGTGGCTGTAAAATTGCCATGTAGGATCTAGTGACATAATAGACCATATAATCACAAACTCTGAGTTTGAAAGGCAAACAAAATACTCTCCTGGCAAGGGTGTAACAGGGAGTTCCCATTTATCCCTCTCTGCAGAACCTCTGTAAAACCGAACCATCCCAGTTATTTAAATGGTGAGGTGATTAGAAAGCTTTTGGTACAACATTGTCTCCAGACATTACAAAGCAAGCTGTTGGTTAGAATGGCAGTCAAGGCTTTGCTGCAGCCGAGCATGCTCCGCAATGATGGAAGCAGATGGTTCACAAAGTTACAGAATAAGAACTGATTATCGATTTGCTATCCCCTAACTACATCAATGTCGAGTGATAATGTACTGTACTGCTTGTTACTGAGTAAATAGCTATTTTTATATTGCTTTCTTGCAAATTGGCTGCTAGCAGGAAGGGTAAAATATATGGCTGTCTAATATCCTGAAGCAGTAAACAAATTGCTCAGGGGGAGCATCGGTGAAGCACTGAAGAATATTCGCTGATATTTGTAATTTCTGTCTCTGTCAAAAAACTCCAAAAATTCACAGTTCTCCTAATACCAGAGGTAGTCAGAGCCCTGTTGCTTTACCATTTACTTTTAATGCTTTTAATGCAAAATACTGAATATGTTCTATTCATCTGTATGTTCTATTATATTCTGTGATTATGTCCTATAATAGAACATCTATATGGTCTATTGTATTCTGTTCTATATGTTCTAGAACTCGAAATCACAGGATTTTCAGCAGTCACTGAGCATACAATGAAATATTATCTCCTTCATTGTTCTCTTGTGGCTTGAAGAAAAGAAAATTCCAGAAGGTTAAAAATGCAGCTTAAAGCAGGAGCGATACTATAATTCAGGGTGACTCTGTAGCATGTATAAATAAGCATGCAGTAAATATTTTGCCTTTTACATTCTAGTAATTTTAATAGCTTTCTTTCCCCAGTTCAGGCTGGGGATAGGGAGGCCATTACATCTTGATGAGGTGGTTTTCACTCAAGCTGTTGTTCTTTGAGGAACAGACTTGGCAAATGGGGTTTGCTAAAGAAGAAAGGATCTGTTTTTTCTTGATGATTATCCAGAATGAGGAGCATGATCTGTATTTATGATTTCTTGTCTTGCATGATTTCTTCATCCGTGTTTAAATAGGGCGGTTTGCAGCCAGCTCAGGAAGGCAGAGCTGCCTGTGCTCTGCTCCTGTGCCAAAGGGAACACAGACGAGTTATTAGGATATCAGATACTCACTGATTAGGTAATAGCATGGCAAAGCAAGTAAAATATTTAATGACAAACTTAAATAACAGTGGATTCAAGTTGGGGAGGAATGGGGATTGAGGAAAGGGACTTCATCTGGTCTGGGTAGATAGTGGCCATTAAACTGTCCTCTGGAAGATGTGCCGAGCCTTGAATGACAGGAGTGTGTTGGTGAGTGTGAGTTTCCATACCTTGTTTTCCTAATCGATTGCAGTCCCAGGCAATTCTTAACCTGTGCCTTCCTCCTTCCTTGCCTCTCTCCCTCTGCGCCCCTCCCTCCCCCATTTATTTTCCTTTAGTCTCTTTATGGGCTCATAAGGAGGAGATAGAAGTTAATCGACTGCTTATGCTGTGCTTAAAATGGTGCCATACCTCAATCTAATTATGCAGGAGGAGGTAATGAATGCCACCTCACTGGTGCATTGCCATCAGCAATGTCCACCCTGTTTTCTTTTCTTTGCGTTTCCTGCAGGGACTGCAGTATAGGCAGGGGAGGGCAAAGCTATTCCATTCTAACTACTGTAAAAACACCTTGTGCATAAACCCATCTCTTCTATTGTTGTGAATTCGGAGTGCTCAAACTTAGATAAGATCTGTGCTAATTAGAATGCTGCAGCAAAATCTTCCCTGTTACTGGTGCCACGCTGATAAATCCCAAAGCAAATTTGAAAAAAAAGTGTTGATTCATTTCTTAAGTGCATCTTTTTTAAGCCGTGCAGTTTTTTGAAAGTGTACTGGGATTTCTTTTGAAGCACATCTTGACTTTTCATAAATATATCAAAAGTACTTTAAGACATATCATAGCTAATTTTGCTCTTCCACAAATCCATCACTTTTTCTTACCTTTTAACTAATTCACCCTTTTCCACAGCAAAGGGGATATAGTTCAGATCTCTGGATGGTATGTTTTTCTTTCAATTTTTCTGGTTGTAAATGTTTAGGGGGGGAATATTACCTAATATATCACTCTTAGAAGAGAGGACAGAAATGTGTTCCCTCGTGGCACCTTGGCTAAGTGGACTGTAATATATCCAAAGCTAGCAGGTAAAAGGGCAGTGCTGGGGCAGCTCGGAGTGCCCCACGGTGATTTAGGGAACCAGCATCTTCTGGCCGGCTGATTCCTGGGATGGAGAGGGGCAGGACTCAAAACCAGCCCAGACAAAACGCTGGGAGCTAACCCGGAGTTTGTCTGCATAGCAATCCCTTGCGTTTCTGCTGTCTCCTGTGAGCTCTTCGGTGCTGCCTGTGCAGGAAGAGAAATGCCTGCGAGTCCAGCTGAGGTGCTTGGACCTTGAAGGGCATGCAGTTAATGCTTGGCAAGTGTGGTATGGTTTGCAAAAATCATCTGTTGCTTAATCCTCTTCAGTGCCAAGGGTTCTTAGGAAGGGACTGCAAACAAGATGAGAAATTGAAAAGTTTATATGTTGGAATGAATGAGAGAATCCTCAAGTGGCTAAAAAAATGATAGAAGTTTTTCATTTCAACCTGTGGTAAAATTCGGATTATCAAAGCCGGCACTATAAAAATTGAAGATGACCTATAGCTGAGCAATCCTTTCACTAAAACCTTGAGAAAAAACACAGACAAATGACAACAGAAGCTGACTGCGTGCCACAGCACCCAGCTGGAGGCACAGAGCTGTGCTGGGGTTGAAGAAATAGTCTGAGTTTCTTTGCTCATATGCACACCTGAGACATATCTCCAAGGCACACATGTGAGGTTTCCCACTCTTTGCCCTCCAGGAACTTTGCAATCTGTTACACGGTTCGCGAGGGGAGGAGGAAAAGCTTTATTTCATGGAAAGGAATGAGGCTCTGAGTTAAGAGCTGTCATTTTGGGCCTGCCACCTTCGCTCTCGCTGCCCAAGCTGAATAGCTGCGGGGTTTCGGAGCTGCTGCGAGCAGCATTTGCAGCCGGCTGTGAGTGTGATGGACAGCCCGTAGGTGTTTCAGAAATGAGCCGCTCCGGAGTGGTGCTTCCTGAGATGCCCGGTGCCAGCGTTTGGGAGGACGTGTGCGAGAGGGGAAGGAGAAATGTCAGCATTGCGGGATGCACACGTTAATTCGTACTAATGTGTCCGGGAGGAGTTCTGCCTGCGGCTGTGGAGCCTGTGACCCACGGGAGAGCTGCTTTATCAGGCACGGAGCCGCGCGGGCTCTGGCAGCATTGCAGGGGCTGATTGATGGAACTGATGGAACTGATGGAACTGATGGAACGGGGGCTCGCACGCATCAAGCAGACGGCAGCTTTGGAGGAAGATACTGCATGACAGGGAGCTTTAAAGGAGCTCCTTTTCCCTGCAGTTACACGATTATGAAATCTGTAACGTGCGCCGTGCTGCAGTACAATGACAGCAGCCCGGTCTTGCTCCAGCTTCCAGGTAAGGTGTGGCAGGAGCTGAGAGTCCCCGGCTCAGAGACGCCTCTGAAATACCAGCGGGTGCCAAAGCTGCTCGATTTACGGGGCAGGGCAAAGCACGGGACACCTGGACTAATTACCTGAAGAGGGCAGCTGTAGAGCAGTCAGTGTGCTAATGATGGTGCTAATGGGCTGATGGGGTTACAGTGGTGCCCTGGGAAGGCTGACCTGGGACAGGGACTGCACAGAGCTGGGGAATGAAGCAGGGATTTATTGAAAGGCCTTTAGGGTGCACCTTGGGCAGGACAGGAGCCTGGCCAGGGCTGCACCCAGGGTGGACCCCAAATGGTCACAAAATGGACACAAAAATGGGCACAAAAATGGACAACCAGTCATGAGGTCTGACACTTTTATAAGTTTTGGTCCATTTGCACATTGGGGTTTAATGTCCCATTCCAGCTGCAGGCTGTGAGGTCCCATCCTTCTTGTTCCTCCCTCCAGCCCAGCCTTGTTTGTGCCTTTGGGCTGAAAGTTGTCCTTGGTGTGCAGCAGGAGAAGGATTTGTTTTGTGTCCCTGCTGTGTGCAGAGCTGAGTGACACCGAGTGTGAGCTCAGAGCTGCACCCCTGGCAGCACAGAACCTGAAATACACGAAATTAAACCTAGGGCATCAAGAGGGGTCTGGAGCTGCAGCAAAAATAACCCCAATGGGGTCCAAGGGAAGGAAGAGCATTCTGGCAGATGTGCATATTTGGTAACAAGGTGACATAAACTTTAACACACCAGTGCAACAACAAAACCTGAGAAATATTAACTTGTGTCTGCAAAGGCCCATGGGAGGGAAGTTTTTCTCGCTATAATCAAAAAGGGTATTTCCCATAAATCAGGAAGGAGCTGTTGAAGTATCCGGACTTGCCCCGTTGCTTCGGTGTCCTCAGTTTGTCTGGAGGAAGGTTTCTCAAGGAATACAGGTGCTTTCTGTCCAAAATGTGAAGTTTAAAAAAAAAAAAAAAGCTGTAATTTTCTTTTCACTATAAAATAACTTTTCGCCATTATTTTTTAAATCTCATAACTGCAGCTTTGACTGGCTGGCAGAAAACAGAGGCCCATGCTTGGTGCAGGATGATTATTTATTTATTTTAAAAACAAAATCAAGGCTGCCTGCGATTTGGATCTAATTTCACATTTATTTTTCATCGTTTGTTTGCTTAGTAGCTCTACAGTGAGGCAGTGATTAGTTAAATCAGTTATACATAAATTCAAAGACTTGTTCTTCATTTTAGATGTTCAGACTTAATTGGATTTAAATCAGATTAAAAAGTGACTTCTGAGGGAAAAATACCCCCAAGCATGCAAAGAGGGTTGCTTTTTATAACTTATCACATAAATGGCAATAGAGATTTCTATCTTTATAACATTTATTCCCTCTTACAGCTTACAATTCTATTTAACTTTTAAAGAGAATACTTACATATTAAAATGTTAGCAGGGCAGAGTAGGAGGAAGCCGCTGACATTTCTTTCTCAGAATAACCTGTTTTCTACTCCAGAGTATTTTCTTTAAATTATAATGAAATTTAAAACTTAAATATTATGAAAGGAGGTCATCCTATGGTTTTATTTAATATATTAATTGCTGTGAAAATCACATAACACCAGCCATATTAAAACCATGGAAAAGACTTGGTGTTTTTCCCAGGAGATGCCTGGGTAGATCCCGATAGCTTCTCCCTTGGGGTTTAAGGGACTCTCAGGGATTTAATTACAGGCTTGGGCCACATATGTAAATAGGAATTACTGACTAATGAAAAGCAGGGTTGGGAGAGTTTGGGTGAAGATGGAGACGGAGTATTTTTAGTGCTGTGGGAGTAGTTTGGGCTAACCAGAAGTAATGTCTATGAATCCAGCAGACAGATATCCTGGCAAAGGAACAGAGCACAGCTCTGTCCTGTCAAGCACAATTCAGGCTGTAGGGCAGTAGCATTTGCCTGCCTGGCCTTTTTCCTAAATTTGAGCATTTTTTGATAGGCGTTTGCACAAATGAGGCTTCTGCAGGATCAGCTGTCTGCACTTCTGCAGGCTCCTCATGGAGCAGAAGCTTGAGGAGTTTATGCAAGATCAGGTACTTACCCATATGCGAGGCAGGGTGCAGGTACAGCTTTTGGAGGACAGGGCGGAGGTTTCTAGGCAGAAAATTCCCCATCTGGGCTGATACAAGGCTGGGGAATTCAAGCCATCCCCCCAAAAGTTGTGTTTTCTCGGGGGCTTGGCAGAGGCTACTGCTGCAGAGATGTGAAGAGGCAGAAGGAATAACAACTGCAGACTCCAAATGCCTCTGCTCATCCTTCCCATCAATTATTTAGACACGAAAGATTTACATGAGAATTAATCATTAAATTTTGCCTTGCTGCTTTACATCAATAATGAAATGGCTGTGCCAAATACAAACAGATAAAGAGAACAGGATGAGAAATCGTTAGCACACAAACGGAGAAGTAATGTTTTAATGAAACTATAAAGCTCATTACTGCTTTGTGGCAGAGGGTTACTGCCAGTGACCCAGAGCAGACAGCTTTATATGCCAAAAGTGAAACCTCCTGTTTAATCTCTCATAAGTGATGCTGGCACATTAAAATTGTGTGAGCTGGGTTCTGCTAGATTCCATATGCAAGTCATTTTGGGTACCAAAATACCTTTATAAATCAAAATGTTATCAATTAAAATTTTACAGATTTTAATGCAGTCGTAATTTGAATACAGGTTGTCTTTCAGGTGTGAAGATCCAGAAGTATCAGTAGACACAACATTTCAATATTAAACTGTTTGAATTGTTTAAACCAATTTTGTCAGGTATATTTCTGGAGAAAAGAGAGTCTGAGGCTTGGCCTACAAAAACACATTTAATTGTTAATATTCAAATTATTGCCAATTGCTATAATTGTATCATTAACCTAAAAATGCTGGGAGGAAGGGCTTGTTATGCTCCTTGAAACACTGTAAGGTAAATTACCCCCAAGGTAAATTTCTAAGGCTCCTGTCCAGAAAAAGGAACGTGGAAAGCATGGAGAATAAACAACAATTTTGTATGCATCAAAACCTGCACATAAACAAAATGAACTCTTTTTTCATTTTAGTAACATCATGTATGTGTTGTATATAGAATTTCTGAATGCTCGGTGATGAGAAAACTGCGAACTAAGTCAGATACAGCACTGACCTGGAAAGCATCGAGGCCCTGCAGTATATGTGGTAAGTATAAATGCTTTTTAAACTTTATTTACTTTTCACTTGGTCGATCTTTTCAAAATCTCGTGTGATAGAATCAGCTCCTAAGGTGTACTGTGGCCTACACCTGTGAATTTAAAGTAAGGAAATGGTAAGTCTTGCAAAACAACTTCTACAGTGTTTAAAGTTATGCACTATTCCTTGGCCTGCTCCAGCTCCTTCATTTAATGTTGTTTTCATTTTGATATAGATTTGTATTGCCATTTCCCTTCTGTGTTTCATTGGGTTGCTACCTGTGGTGAATTAGGGGGAAGACAAGCATAAAGTCAATTCCACTTGCTGCAATTCCCCAGATTTTAAAAGGGAGAGACATTTATTTAATTTGCTTTGCAACCTATGAGCACATGGGGTTCATTAATTTCTCAAGAAGTAAATAAGTTCCGGTGGTTTGTTCTCCAATTTATCACTTTTTGTCTGTTCCCGTTTCAGCCGGTAATTCAACCTCTCCCTCGTGCTTGAAGGAACTCAGTTCGAGAGCACATCTGGGCAGCTTCCAGCTCGGGGCACAGCTGTGCGGAAAACAGGAATTTTTTGCTTAATTGCTCTTGTAATTGGCACCTCGTGGCTTCAGAGCACAGGTAGCACAGGAGCCGGGCTGAGACAGAGGGCAGGGGGGCTGCCCCTTTCCCAGACAACGGCTATGGATTTTCACCCCGTCCATCCCCTAATTCGGGATTTTCTGTCTCTCACAGTCCCATACCAGGGTTAAAAGATGAGATGGAACCTGTGGCTCGCTCTCCAAAGGTGTTTATTCTATTTCTGATCTCAAGGCCTCACAGCAGTCTCAGGGCACTGAAGGAAAGCAGCCACAGGAACATGGACAGAGAGTCCAAGGTCGTTTTTAAAGATTTCTAACCCAATTAACTCTAAAAACGTGCTATATTTACAGTTTTGTGCCAATTACTGTCACCTATTCTAAACATGCAATTCCTACATCAAATCCATCCCACCAATGTCTCTGTGCCACCCTCACAGCAGGAGATGGAGGAGACAAAGAAGATGAGAAAACACCTAAAATTCTCCATCTTGCTCTGATCTACTTCCATACTAAAACCCCAAAACTACAAATGTTCACCCTGTGACAAACTAAACTACTCTCTATTTTAAATCTTTGTTGTTTTCAATTCATCTCTGAGTGTTGGCAGTTTTTCCCACGGACTGAGGTCCAAGGCAATGCTTTCCTGGGGTCCCAGGCAGGGTCTGGGACCCCCCAGGGCAGTTCCAGGGGTTTTCCACATGCCCTGGACCCCAACAACCACGTTTCAGTGGTTCTGGGGAGGGTTCCTTGGGCACGGATGTTCCTGGCCCTGCAGCTCCCGCTGGGGGATGCTCCTGGGCATGGCGCTGCAGACATGGAGAGGAAACTGCAGCCTACCTGTCTGCTGCTTTGGGCTGAAGGAAAACACAATTAGGTGAGGGAGTCCCATTAACGAGGCCGCTTTATTAGCAGCTTTTGGCGGGGTGGGGCGTGTAAATGTTAGATTTAGAAGATAATCAGCCTGCATTTTTATCTCTACTTTAAAACAGTAGAATTCTCTTATCTCCATAAACTGCTATTTTTCACTTAGTAAATGATTTTACCACCCAAAGCAGATGCTACACAAAGAGTTGTGGCTAGGAGGCATACAGTTATTTATCTCGGTCAAAGTGTCTCGGTTAAAAAGCTGTCAGTAGGAGATAATAATAATAAATACATATGGCATTTGGCTAGAAGAACACAAGATTATACCAAATAGAAACACATTTCTAAAAGAATAATTGTAACTAATTAGAAGTCTCCACTTATGCTTGGAGTTGTAAGGAAGTGAAATCAAATTTAATTATGCAAGGTCCCGGTTGTGCCAAAGGTGTTATAAAGAATATCTTTATGGAGACACTCAGTGTAACAAACTGGCTGGTGTTATTATTAGCACACTCAGTTGCACATTTTCTTTATATTAGCTTAAATTTTAATGAGGGTGTGTGTTGGACTAATTACCAAGACTCTGCACAGCGCTCATTGGGATAGTCACCCCGAAGGTTTGTATTTTTGCAGTGTTAAGTTATTGATGACCCCAAAGCGTCTTTGACTGAATTCTTTCTATTCTGTATCTGTACAAGCAGGTGCTTAGAAGTGGATCTGTGATGGTGCCCAGAGGCCCTTTGGGTGCATAAACAGTGAGTTTCAGCAGCTGTCCCCTGGTTCCTGCCTGCTAGCAGAGGATTGCTGGCAGCACCAGCATTCTCTGGGGTGAGGGCAGCTCTGCTCTGGGACACTGGCAGTGAAGGATTGTTAGCTCAGGGTGGTGCCTTGGGAAGGCTGACCTGGAACAGAGACTGGCCAGAGCTAGAGAGTAAAGTAGGGATTTATTAGCAATTTATTGATTGTTCCTTTGGGGAACACCTTGGGCAGCACAAGAATCCATCCAAGGTGAACCCAAAATGGTCACAAAATGGACAACCAGTCATGAGGTCTCACACTTTATAAGTTTTGGTCCATTTGCACATTGGGGTTTAATTGTCCAGTTCCAGCTGCAGGCTGTGAGGTCCCATCCTTCTTGTTCCTCCCTCCAGCCCAGCCTTGGTTGTGCTTTTGGGCTGAAAGTTGTCCTTGGTGTGCAGCAGGAGAAGGATTTGTTTTGTGTCCCTGCTCTGTGCAGAGCTGAGTGACACCGAGTGTCAGCTCAGAGCTGCACCCCTGGGCAGCGCAGAACCTGAAATACATGGAAATAAAACCTGAGGCGTCAGGGTGATGGGAGGGTCCAGAGCTGGGAGCTGGGAAACATGGACAAAGAGGGCACACAGCAGCCATGCCTGGTTTCTGACAACTGCTGCCTAGGCATGCTGAGGAGGAAAGCCAATTCTTCACAGTAACTCCAGATAAAAATCTTAATATGCAGTGTGGATATAATGCATCTCCTCCCCGAAGAAAAGCACTTTGGCTGGGCAAACCTAACCCTGAACCAAGGGCTTTTTCAGTAGCACTCACTGTGTCTTCACCGGAGGAGTCATTATTAAACAGCTCTTAGGTACCAGTGTGTTCCTGGAGGAGCAGTGATCATGAGAAAAATGCTGTGATGTTAGAGGGATGTGGGAAGGTTTGATGTAAAGAAACCCTGCTGATTTTGGAACTGACACAGAAATCAGGAATGGGGTTCTTCCTATTCTTTTCTGGCAGCTTGGCTCCCCACCACAGCCTCTCTGGAGGTGGCATGGTGACATGGATAAATGAAGCTTTCATACTCATGCAAGCCTTCCCAATGATTTTTTTTTTTTTTTCAGGCCCTGCAAGGTTAAGTCTTTTCTTCTCTGCTATAAGAGCATTTCTTTCCAAGAGCACAATTTCCTTCTCAGCCCCAAAGGTGACTTTCCTGCCAGCACAGATCCTCCCTCCCTGTCACCACCGGGCAGTTTTGCCCTTAAACCACCTGGCCTGACACACTGGGAGCCTCTCTCTTCTTCCCCACCCACCTGGAAGATAACAACATCTCTGTTCCCGGGCTCCCAGTGAAGTGCTAGCCTTGGGAGCTGGCTGAGACGCTGACCTTGATCAGGCAGGAGCAACAGAGCACTGTTCATGGCCACTCACCTGACATGGGGCACTCAGCTCTTCTGCAGGGCTGAGAGCCTCGGCTTCGGGAGCTCTGATCTCCAGCAGAGGCTCAAACACCTTACAAGAGAAAGGAGCTGTGCTGTATCTTATTGACGATTGATAGAGAGACAGGAAGACTGATTTGGTGATCAGAATTCGATTTTACGCAGATTTTCCAAAGCTTATATACCATTTCAGAAAGGTTAATAATTCTCACTACAACAATTAGGTTAAAAATCATACAGACAACTCATATATTTTACAACATCCTTTGCTTGCAGAAGTTCAGATTGAATCACTTCTCTTCCTGTAAGCAGGTCTAATCCCATCTTCTGTCATCTTCAAAGCTCTGTTTGTTCCTGCCATGGCGCCTTGGTTATCAAACCAGCTATGCTAATTAAGTCTGTTTCACTCTCTGTCCTGTGTATTCCCACAGTATCTCAGTCGTGTTCCTGGGCTCTGCACTCAGGTGAGGGGGAGGCAGCCAGAGAAAGGCAGCAAAGCACAGCACAGGTGTTTGTCCCAGTGGATCTGCAGGCGCTGTTGGGGACGGAGGAGTCACTCCTGCTGCTGACAGTGACCTGGGATGGGATGGGATTCACTTCTCTCCACCTCAGACATGTGATGTATATGCATTTGCAGCTGAACTGGGCACTCCAGGCTTCCCTTATTAGCTAATGGAAGTGATTATCTATTTTTAGGCATGACTCACCTGGTCTATTTTCGTTCTCTGTTTTAGTGCATGATGGATTGTGTGATGTCCATTAACAATTCAGGAGAGAGTCTAATCCAAGGAGCTCAGATGTGGACCTCTTAATTGATTTATTTGGATCAGTTCTACCCTGTCTGCCTAGGTCCTTAAAGCACTGGGTGTATTCCAGGGCTAAAACTGAGGCAGACAGTGAGAGAGGCAGTGCAGAAAGCACTTTTGCTTGCTCTGCCCAGACAGCAGCATATTTTCAGGTGTGACTTTGGCAGCTGAACGCTTGAATTGCCTGTGCTCATTTTGTACTGTCAGAAGTATCATTGGTCCTTGTCTAGGAGCAGCACAGCCTCCATCTGTACAAGCTCCATCTGGCCGGAAAAAGAAAAGGAGTTTTGGTTTCCTTCCCTCTCCAGTATCTGCTGTTTTATTGACAAATCCCGTCCCCTCCCTTGCCCTACCCCAGCCCTCCTTCCCCTTATGGCTCTCTGGCTGGCCCCTCTTGATGCAGCCAGACCTGGCAGCTCTCTGTGACTCCTCTGAGGCCGCTGACCCTCCTTACCTTTTGCTGAAACCAAACTCCCTGGCACAGAGGCAAAATGTCAGCTACACCTCAATAGTCACCACTGTGGGACCTGGAATGACAGATCCACACACCTCTGCGCCCCCCCGAGCTTGCCGGGGGTTGGAAGAGGCAGCAGTGGGGAAGGCTGGTGGGGAAGCCTTTCCCAGCTGCTGGGAGGAGCAGGGATCCCCCAGCGGTGCTCCAGGCAGGTGTGGGCTGTTGGCTGCCCACACCCGCCTGGCAAAACTCTGGGGACATCAGCTGTCCCACCACCCAGGGCTCTTCCAGGGAGGGCCTCAGCCAGGACAGTCCCAGGGTGAGCTGCCCTAGGGGTGGGTTATGTGGAGACTGAGGCATTTGAGATCAGCTGCCTAACAGAGCTAGGATTGAATTTCTCATTTCCAAGCCTTGCTTGAATGTTGGTGCATCTCTGCCTGCCCTTGCTTTTTAATCTGAGGGGTTTATCTCCAGCTTGTTTCATCCCTTCTCACATCATATAGTTGTCAGTGGTGTACAAATCTGCTGGATATTTATTTTAATCTTGGTTCTGACCTGAGTGTGCATACCAGCTGTCTAATGATGTCATGAGCTCTGAGATCTGCCATCCCTGAAGTCAGTCTGGATCCATCAGCTGTTCTGAACTGGAATATTTGTGCACTCATGCACGTAGGATGGGTTTCCATATCCTCTCCTGCCGGCTAACAGTGAATGGACTGGACTGAGGACACTGAATCCCTCTCGGTTCTGCTCACCCTTTGCATTTTGTTTCCAGGCTGTCATTCCGAGGCAGGCGATGACCTTGGCCTGTGATGGATTGCAGAGGCTCTGGATAAAGGGTGAACGCTGATCTTCGTGGTCAGGATTTCTTCCCCATGGGAGAAGTGCAGGTGTCCGGGGACGTGCAGGATGCAGAGACTGCCCCTTGTGGCACTGATTCTTTTTCAGCACCAGCTCAGAGAACGTGTCCAGCCGCTGTCTCAGACCACAGCAGGGATGCCAGCTTCCTGTTCCAGTGCACGATGATCCTGTAGGGTGTACCGTAACATGGGGTGTCCCAGGACCCTGAGTCTCAGCAATCCTTCTTGGTGCAAGGGGGAAAGAGCACACACAGCAGCTTCTAGCTCTCAGTTTCTGTACATCTGAAATGTGTCCTGATTCTAGAAGGATGTCTGTTAGGTAGCATAAAATACATGAAATGCAAGTCATTTGGCACGCTTAGGGAGCTCTGTCCTACAATTCTTTCCCCTCCTGTTTCTCTTGCTGCTAATGAAACAGCTGCTTTTTGGTTTCAGGCTTTCACCTATTTTTAGAACGCTTTTATGCTATTGGCCCTTTGAAATGCATGAATTGCTGTGGAAGAAAGCCAGTGTCATTGCTGTGAGGCAGGAGGAAGGCCTATAGGTGAAGTCATGTCTGGTGATGAGGGGCTGCCTCACCTATTCATCTCCTCCCTTCCCTCATTTCCATAAAGCACCCCAGTTCCCCATGGCACGTGGTTCCAGGCCTTTTCTGCTTTGATTTAAGCATTGCAATTATGTCAGCCCCAGCCCTTCATTAGCACAGCACCAGCAGATGACTCCCTCCTTCGCGGGGAATTCTTCTCCACGTCCAGGCTCCTGTTCCCACTGCAGGAATGTGCTGGCCCAGAGTGGAAGAGGAGCTTGTTTTCCAAGGAAAGGAGCTGGAGACCAGCGCAGAAAGAAGGAAGCTGTGAATGAAACAGAGGTCAGGCGGAAGGTAGAGTCTGTCTGTTGGATGAGTATCAAACCTTGTTTCTCCCTGGGGTGTCGGATTTTGCCCCTCTGCAGCAGGATTTCCCTGGAAGGGCTGCGGGTTGGCAGGTAGGGTGTATCCCCATCTAAAGAGTCAGGTTGTCCTCCTGACTGAGCATGCCAAAGATACAAATCCAGAATCACTTCATTGCTGCGCCCAACATGACCACAGGCGTGGCTTTAAATGTGATATAAATCATTGCATTACTTCATTAGTCACTTAGCACCTACAACTGATTAATTCAGCACTAAACTAGCTTAAGCAGCAGTTCCCTCTGGGATTTGCAGTTTGCAGGCTGCAGCTGACACAAATGAACATGCTGTGGTTAACTGAAGTGGGGAGAATCGTACATGGGGTCTTGGTTGCAGTGTTGACAACTTACTTGTTTCTTTTCAAATCCAAGCCACACTCAGCTCTTTCTGGATGAGTCAAAAAGGAATTTTAATTTTTGTTCCCTGGTTTTTCTGAGTTTTCTCCTGAAAAATGTTTTCGACCTGACCAAACAATTTTATCCTTCCAGAGAGACCTTTATTCTCATTGCTGCGGCCACTTCTGCCTCGAGGCAGCGAAGGGGGCTCCTGTTTGCTCTGCGTCCCTGCACAGCTTCACTGCAGCCCAGTCACCTCCAATGTATCTGCCAAACCCTGGCAAAGGCAGGAAGGTCTGAGCACAGCGGGGTTTGGCTTTCTTTTTTTATGGCTGAAAATGTGAAGATCTCTGTGCTGCACAGATTGCAAATATCTGCCCTGTTTTCCCCTGCTTAGAGTAGAGCCACCCCTGACACCTGCGCAGTGCCTTGACTTCGTAGTGCACGCTGGACAATGAAGTTTAGGAGGCACATTTTGTTAAACAGAGCATGGTTAAAGGAGGTAGATGGTTGGGCAAACTAATTCTCCCTAAGATTCTAAGTATTAATCCCTATCTGTTTTTCCTTCCCTTACTCCCGTTTTTATAGGAAAAAAAATCAGGCATTTGCTTGCCCATTGCAGTTGAAAATGTGTTAAAATAGAACACTATTTTAACTGGAAGGGATGGAAGGGTGACTGGAAGGGTGACTGGAAGGGATGGCCTGATGGAAGTGATGGATGGGAGCAGCTGGAGAGCTCGTGAACCCGTCTTGAGTTTTTTAATTTAATAACCATGGTATAAAATAACTTTCGTGGGTTTATAATCATGTTTGACACTGTCCCCAGCAGTAATTCTGCTTTGTGCCTTTGTACAATGCTCTTGTTGGTATAAATGAACAACAATGTCACAATCTGGTGACCTCAGCTGATACCCCAAACAAAGAGCTGGTGACTGGTCGGTCCTCAGATCATCACAAGCTGAAATTTGGGGATGATGTTGCTCTCTAGCAACTTTATGTGATAATTAGTGATCTCTGATGACCATGAGCCGAAATTTTGGGATACAGGTCTTGTCTAGTAACCCCGTGTGATAATTGATGATCTCAGATGACCCCAAGCTGAAATTTTGGGTACAGGGGCACCTCTGGGTGATAATTAGGGACTTGGGATGAGCACGAGCCAAAATTTTGGGGTAAAGGTGACCCCTCGTACCTCCATCTATTAATTGGTGATCCTTGTGCTAATTAGCAGCCACAGATGATGCCCATGCTCTAACTGTTGACTTCCTCTGCCCCCAGACACACCTGCTGTGCCCGTGATTTTGGGGTCACCCCATCAGCTCCTCAAGGTCAGTTCCAGGTGCCCCTGCACCAAGTCTAACCCTGCAGACCAGCTCAGGCCCATCCTGTCCTGTATTTCTTTCTCGGAAGTCTCCTGTGGTGTCCCTGTGAGCCCACAGCGCCCCTTGAAGTTACTTGGGGGCCAGATGTGCTTCAGGACACCCACTGAGATCACCCTGCTACCCAAAGAGACCTTTGGGCTCCCCTGGGGCTCAGGAATTAGGCTCTACTCTCATTTGTCAGAGAATACACTTCTCACTATCCATGCACCTTTCTGGAGGAGCAGCAATGCCTGTCCTGTGCAAACACGTGGGCCCCCAGTGGCAGACCCCCGTGAGTTCTTAGGAACTGGATTCATCTTTGCTACAAGTATTTGAGATAATTTGTCCCTGCTTTCATAAGAAAAAAATCAATTAACAAACCACCGAAGTAAACAAACAAACAAAAATATGCACAGAAGCCAAAACACAAATCCAAGGGGACTGGATGGGGAAAAAAGACCATAATCCAAATTATTCCAAGAGAGGGGGGAGACTGGGTTATAGGGAGAAAATCAGACAATGCACAGTCCAAATGTGCTGAAGCCAAACGAGCTCTCTTTACACCTTTTCCCTCCTTTCTTTTTTGTAACCTACATCCTGCTGGAGCCACTCAGGATGTGAAGACAACAGAATGCAGAATCCCAAGAGGACCCAGCTTCAGTGCAGGTACTAATACCAATATAAAGATGCCTCCACTTGTCTGTAACCTGCTGAAAAACGTGAAGGAGACCACAGGCACCAGCAAACCCCCAGGAAGTCCCAGGGCTTATCCCACAGGCAAGGAACTGGGGCAGGACGGGGCAGGAATGGGGCAAGGCACCATCCCACACCAACCATGCAGGAAAAGAGGCATAGCCATGCTGAAGACAACAAAGAGTGATGCTGCCCTTCTCTGATGGGTAAACTCACCCTTGGTGCTGCCCTGCAACAAAATCCAGGGCAAACACCAGATCCTGCTCCCTTCAAATCAGGGTTGAAGCAAGTACTGAGCCTCCTGCAACCAGCACAGCACCATTTTATAAAACACTGTCAGCGCCCGCGTTCAGTCCCCGCTCTGTGTTTAATGGGTCTGCTCACCCTTCCAGAAAAGTTTTATTTTGGTGTGACTCTGCCAAAACCAATGGCCAGAGCAGAGCATCAGACAGTGTCCATGAGCTTTGAGTCTGCCAGAATGCCAGAAGGCAAAATACCAGGTCCTCCGGTAAACTCTGGGCAAGTTAGGTAATAGCAGTGGTGTTAGTCTGATTGAAAATGTTATTTGGGCCTTTATTTAATAGTTTTCCTTCAGAGCAGACTGCTTTTCATTACCATTTTAAATAGACATTACCACCATAGTTAATAACTTCCATGGTTTTTTTACCCTCCAGCAACTTTATTACTTATTCTTAAATTATAAATGTTCTGCTTTTCTCTGGCATGCTTTTTTTTTTTTTCCTTCTTTTTTAACTAGAACTCGGTAATAAAATACCAAGTGGAGCCATGCACTTGCAAAAGAAGCAATGGAACTGAGACCGAGCACCTACCTGGTCGGCAGGAGATCAGAAATCACGTGCAGCCCCAGCAATGCCTGTCAGCCTGGAGTGCTGCTGTAAAATCCGTGCAGTCGTGCTGCCTTCACAGCAAAGCCTCCAGCCAGATGAAATCTGTGTGTGTGAGGAGCTTGTGCTGGGTGGAAACACCTGAAATGCTGCTTGAAGAACAAGCACCCACGAATAAACGTGATTTTGAATGGTCCCATTGGCTCACCAGCAATAAAACCACACAAGAAAACAGTCCCTTTCCTGCTGGGGCTGGGCAGCGCTGCTGGCTCCATGTCTGCACAGGCACCGCGTAAGCTGCCAATTAAATGGGAGGGCAAGAAATCACCTTCAGCATGCCATGTTCCCTCCTGGTTTGTGCTCATGCAGCAGGTAGAGCCAAGGAGAGGACGTGACCCCAGCACTCTGGTTATGGAGCTGTAATCTTACGGCAATTGGATGTTTCGGTAACCCTGGGTACTCCTCTGGGGCTCTGGCCTATGTCTGTGTTGCTATCTCACCTGCAGGAGCTGAGTACCAGAACAAGTTCCTCGAATGAAATGCCGAAACACGGCCAAGCCAAAGGAACCAGCAGTGCTGGAAGACAGATGGTGGAAAAGCACGTTCAGCAGCTCACTGGTGGGGAAATTGGAGCTGCTCAGACACGTGAAAGGAAGAATATTCCCTGAAGAAGCAGAGTGGAACTTTCTCCCATTTCAGTGTGTTGGTTGACTGAAGTGGGAATATTCAAAGCGTATTTTTCTTCCATTAAGCACGTGCCAGCAGCCGGAACAGAGAGCTGTGCAGGACCCAGCTGGTTCCTTCCCTTGCCCTGCTCTCAGAGCACCTCAAAGGCTGCCCTGGGCTCTCAGTCTGCTAAAAGATCCCAGAGGATGGGAGCTGGTGGTGAGAACTCCGGCAACACCAGCACCATCTCCTCTCCTGCCTGGATATTCCTTCAGAGGAGTTTCCTTAGGCATGTGGGATGCCTTTCAGATATAACAAGAACGTTTTAATGTATGGGAAATTCACTCAGACCATGGTATCTCCAACAGAAAAACAGCTGGTTCTTCTTCTCTACCACTCCCGCATCAGTGGAGCTGCTTTGGAACCTTTGGTGTTTATTCAAAGAGCAGCAGAACTTACTGGGAGCTAGGAATTGCTTAATAATAACAGAATGAGTGTGACTAAGTAAAAGGCCAAAAAGGGAGCTCAGACAGCTAAAAATACGACCAAAGAGAGAAGGTTAGGAACAACAGAATGATATTAAAAAGCAGTGAGGGGTTGGTTTGGGAGCAGAAAACCTTTCTGGCCAAAATACCAGCATAAGTTTACAAAACCTGTTTCCTGCACAAAATGCTGGAAGTGCTGATGGAATGGTCAAATTTATGGAATCACCAGAAATTCAGAAAAACGGTTTGGTGCAAGTCCTCTGAGGAGTGCATGCCATTTCTAACTTCTGATGGTGCTGGGTGCCGTGGGGCCTCGAGTTCTGAGCAAGATATAATTAGAAAGCAACACAAGCCTCAGAAGTTGTTCCTATCTCAGCTATTTCTAAGGGCACTTTTAATTGGCAATATTCAAATACAAACTCCTCCAGATATGAGCAATGACACACTCTTCAACTGTCTCCTAAATTATTCCAGGTTCCTCAGTAAAATATAATTTTAGCATGAGCTAGTTATCTCCATTTAGAAGAATAGGAGAGCAACTTGGGTAAATTGTGAGTTAAACCTTCTTGGGCCTGGTTTGCAATGAAAGAGAGAGCTCAGTAAAGTAATCAGCAACAGAAAGACTTTTGGAAAGCTTCAGCATGTCCAGAAGACTCTGAACACTGAGAAATATGTATAAATACATCTATTTGTGTCTGCATAAACACCTGCGAAGGGAATGAAGCAGCACTTCTTGGGCTGGTGGTCTGGCTGCAGTAATGCACTGCAGCCATGAGCAGAGAGCTGTGGTTTGTATCCCTCTCACATTTAAAACAGCACATTGTCCTGACTAAACAGAATTTATCAAGGACGTCTGACTCTATCAGCAGTTTCTACCCTTAATCAAAATACACAATTCTTTCATTAGTCGCTAGCATCAAAAGGATAAGAAAACTTACAACAAATAAGTTGTATATTAATTACTATAAGTCTCCTTTTCTCCCAGAGAGCTCTCTGTTAGGTAGTTCTTATGACTACTCAGGATGCAGTGACTTTGAGCAACGACTTTCTCTTACTGCACATTTATGAAATATACCAATTACCTGATGTAAATGGACAGTGGTGGCTGGTGGGAGGCACAAAGCCCCTACACGCATGTTACTGTGAAACGTGCCAGCAAAGCATTTATTTCGTGAAGCTGCACAACACCCTGCAAGGCAGGTAAGGTAAGGTAAGGTAAGGTAAGGAGGAAGGAAAGAAGCCTGTCCCCGATCAGCTCAGAAAGTTTAACAGCACTGAAATGCTGCAGACTCATTTCACAGAGAGCTGCCCCGGGGGAAACAGGGTATGAGAGGTAAGGCTGGGTCATACTCTGCTGGAATTTAATTAACAGACTGCTTGATGCTTTCTAATTATCATAGAATATTTTGGAAGCTGGGGGTAACCTTAAAGCTCATCTCTTTCCAGCCCCACTGCCATGGGCAGGGACACCTTCCACTGTCCCAGGCTGCTCCGAGCCCCATCCAGCCTGGCCTTGGACACTTCTGGCGTGGGATAATGCATCTCCCAAACGCTATTTGTTCTAAAAAAGGTCTCAAACAAGCTGAAAACCATCACCTGTGGAAACTTCCTGCTGTCTCAGTACAGTATTTGCAGTACAGCATTTGTGGAATTGGTGACATATCCTTCAAAAGGTAAAACACCCTGAGTAAGATATGAAAAAAACATACCGCCCTTGCTTTGGGTTTTGGCAGCATTTTTTGGGAAATCCCTGAAAATCTAAATAATAATAATAATAATAACAATAATAATAATAATAATAATAATAATAAAATTTAATAATAATAATTATAATAAAAACAACAATAAAGTAATTTTTTTAACATTTATTTCATAGAGACTTCCAGCTCTATGAGCCCCAGAGTAGTTCAGAAAGCATCTCTGTGTATGGATATACGGGAGGTCACATCCTCCCGTGGCTCCCGAGGCTCTTTTATCTCAGGAAGGCTTCAGAGCCTGAGGAAATTCAGGCTGGGTCTCTCTCCCCGGAGGCTCCACTCTGCTCCCCTCGCTGACTGCCACAGGTGGCTGCAGCAGAAGGAAGGAGGATTTGAGTCTGTCCCCCACGCCCAGGGGCACGAAGCAGCATCAGTCACCCCTCTGCAGCACAGCACCTCTCAGGGAAAACCCCACGGGAAAGCTGAGAAGTGCCAGAGCACGTTCAAAGCACCCTTGAAACCTCAGGGAAATTAGGCCTGAACTTTAGGTTTAATTAAGTGGTCGATTATCACACACAAATAACTGTTTTCAGCTCCAGACCTAGGTATCTCCAAAATATCCGAAGCTGTTATTTTGGTTAAGGTATGCTTCTAATAGCAACTTCCACATTTTAAAGGTTACAAAATCATATGAGAAATAAGAACTTATAAAATAGGTGTTCGTTCTCAGTATCCTTCTCAGAGTAATGAGGTACAATATTCTGATACCAAGGTCAGTTCCTTGATTCAGTGGTGTCAAGTGCCACTGAAATGTTGCTAATTAGGCACATTTATCAATAAAAATCAGCCATTTGTTTTGAATCCTTTTTAGCGTGGGTAGCTCTGGTTGCCGGCAAAATGAGGTCAAAGCGAGCAGAGGGGCAGTGATGTCTGTGTTCCCAGCCTCGGCTCATTTATAAGCTCATCACATTTCTACTTCGTCGTGTTTAAAATAGAAATGAATTTCACAAATTAGATTGAAATCCATGAGCAATTAAAAAAAAAAGAAATTGTGAGTCAAACGCTGTTATCACTCTGTTAGAGAACTGGACTATCATTGCGTTGGTAACACAGCAAAAAATGGTCCCATAATTGACACTGGATAGATAGCTGGAAAGCAAAATAATGAACTTGCCCAGGGTGAATTTGAAGAAGTGAAGTCTTTTAACTAAAGACAAAATAATTGGAAAGTTTTAGCTAAGAAATAATGGGGAAATGNACTATAAGTCTCCTTTTCTCCCAGAGAGCTCTCTGTTAGGTAGTTCTTATGACTACTCAGGATGCAGTGACTTTGAGCAACGACTTTCTCTTACTGCACATTTATGAAATATATCAATTACCTGATGTAAATGGACAGTGGTGGCTGGTGGGAGGCACAAAACCCCTACACGCCTGTTACTGTGAAACGTGCCAGCAAAGCATTTATTTCGTGAAGCTGCACAACGCCCTGCAAGACAGTTAAGGTAAGGTAAGGTAAGGAGGAAGGAAAGAAGCCTGTCCCCGATCAGCTCCGGAAGTTTAACAGCACTGAAATGCTGCAGACTCATTTCACAGAGAGCTGCCCCGGGGGAAACAGGGTATGAGAGGTAAGGCTGGGTCATACTCTGCTGGAATTTAATTAACAGACTGCTTGATGCTTTCTAATTATCATAGAATATTTTGGAAGCTGGGGGTAACCTTAAAGCTCATCTCTTTCCAGCCCCACTGCCATGGGCAGGGACACCTTCCACTGTCCCAGGCTGCTCCGAGCCCCATCCAGCCTGGCCTTGGACACTTCTGGCGTGGGATAATGCATCTCCCAAACGCTATTTGTTCTAAAAAAGGTCTCAAACAAGCTGAAAACCATCACCTGTGGAAACTTCCTGCTGTCTCAGTACAGTATTTGCAGTACAGCATTTGTGGAATTGGTGACATATCCTTCAAAAGGTAAAACACCCTGAGTAAGATATGAAAAAAACATACCGCCCTTGCTTTGGGTTTTGGCAGCATTTTTTGGGAAATCCCTGAAAATCTAAATNATATGAGAAATAAGAACTTATAAAATAGGTGTTCGTTCTCAGTATCCTTCTCAGAGTAATGAGGTACAATATTCTGATACCAAGGTCAGTTCCTTGATTCAGTGGTGTCAAGTGCCACTGAAATGTTGCTAATTAGGCACATTTATCAATAAAAATCAGCCATTTGTTTTGAATCCTTTTTAGCGTGGGTAGCTCTGGTTGCCGGCAAAATGAGGTCAAAGCGAGCAGAGGGGCAGTGATGTCTGTGTTCCCAGCCTCGGCTCATTTATAAGCTCATCACATTTCTACTTCGTCGTGTTTAAAATAGAAATGAATTTCACAAATTAGATTGAAATCCATGAGCAATTAAAAAAAAAAGAAATTGTGAGTCAAACGCTGTTATCACTCTGTTAGAGAACTGGACTATCATTGCTTTGGTAACACAGCAAAAAATGGTCCCATAATTGACACTGGATAGATAGCTGGAAAGCAAAATAATGAACTTGCCCAGGGTGAATTTGAAGAAGTGAAGTCTTTTAACTAAAGACAAAATAATTGGAAAGTTTTAGCTAAGAAATAATGGGGAAATGAACAGAACACTACCATAAAAAAAAGCTTGTGTAGGCTTAGATAAAAAATAGAGCAATTGAGACGAAGACAGCGTTGGCAGTGATTAGGGAAGACAGAAAATTAGAGAAAATGACAAAATGTTATGCATAGATGTTGCCTTCTTTAAAGTCGGAGTTTTCCGTGGAGCTGTATGAAAAGGGAAGCAGAAGTTGGGGTGAGGAAATGAGCCCACATCGTTGCAGAGGCAATCTTCCCCTAACGAAGAGCAGATCACCTGTGGATTAATGGGTTCCTCTGGGGCTGGGGCGCACACTGCCCTGCAGCGTTTCTCACCAGTTGTTCTGCTGCCTTAAGGGTATGGAAATTCGGCCGGAAAGAAACCCCTGGTGTCCCAGCTGGCCCTCAGTAATCGCAGGGGCTGCGTGTGGCTGCACTTAACTTCTGGTGGTAGTTAATCCAGCGCTGTCAGCCTGGGGGAGCTCAACGATGCTGGAGTCCAGGGCAGGTGGAAAACCCCTGGAACTGTCCCAGAAGTCCCAGACCCTGCCTGGGACCCCAGGAAAGCTTTGCCTTGGACCTCAGTCCATGGGAAAAACTGCCAACACTCAGAGATGAATTGAAAACAACAAAGATTTAAAATAGATAGTAGTTTAGTTTGTCACAGGGTGAAAATTTGT
>WBMY01007251.1:681003-728620 GCA_013397315.1 Donacobius atricapilla | reverse complement strand
CCCCATCCTGCATATGGAGCCAGCACCCCGCTTGCTCAGCCCTAGCAAGGGATATGCATGCCTGGAGCAGGTCAGCAGATGGAGACAACCCAGCCTTGCCAGTGCTGCCCATGGGAACATACACATCCCTGGACCCCTTTCCACACCCAATGGATGGAGCAGGTCTGTGGTCCTGGACCCACCTTGCACCCTGGACACAAGCTTGGGAACTCCCAGGAGGGCAAAATGGCCTTGGCAACATGCAGGCAGCCCCTCCTATGCTCAGGGATGAGTGGGGGGCACTTGCCACCCATCCTGTGTCCCCGCCATCACCTGCTCCCCCCTCCCAAGCCACCCTGGCTTGGCCAGGTACTGCATAAATAGCTGTTTGTGTCTCCACTCGGCCTCTGCGTGGGAAATAATATTGGCTGATGGAACATAATGCCCTGCTTCACATGTTCAATTTTATCATTTTCCGAGGCAGGCAATCTTCGTTTAAAGCTGAATGGGCTGGGGAATGTTAATGAAGCGCCGGCGCTGCTCTGCACCATGCTTTATCTCTTCGAGAATAATTTGGGTGAGCTCGGAAATAGAGTTCCCAGTCCCAATTCAAGTGGCAGCAGCACCGCATGCCGATAAAAGTGTAATTCCTGGCCAGCGCATGGCCCTGAATACATGACAATTTAACTCTTGGGGTCCCACTGGGATAAGCTGCCTGCAGCTGCCTGCTGCCTGCTTTGGGCTCCTCTGCCCTGCGTGCCCAGCACCAGCATGGGTGCTCAGCCCAGGCAGGATGCGGTCTGTCGCTCCCACTCACCCCAGCCACAGAGCAAAGTGTGCAGACTGGGGAGGAGAGATAAGAGGGCTGGAGCTGAGCTGGAAGAAATCAGTCTTCCTGGACAGACAGGATCCCACAGGCAGATCTGTGGGGTGCTCTTGGATTGGGGCTCTGCTGGGAGAGGGATGTCCCAGATCTAGGGATGCCCAGGCTGAGAGAGAGAGAGAGGGATGATGATAGGGAAGAAAGGAAGGGCTGGTTTGGGGAACAGGCAGGAGGGAGAGAGGAGGGGAGAGGGGTCCAAGGGAGCATCACATCCAAACAGATTGGCAGAGCCAAGTGGGTGCACATGGACAAAAGGCTGGGGGAGGGACTCCCCCAGGAGTCCCCCTAGGCCCTGGTGATCATTGAGGGGAGCAAAGATAACTTGCAGAAGGTGTTTGCTGGTCCTGGAAGGAGAAATTCAGGCTAGCAGGAGCAAGCACCCTTGGCCCCAAAGAGAAAGTCTTGGGTGGTCTGCCTGGCCTTGCCTGGTCTTGCTCTAAGCCCAGCCATGGGCTACAGCTCTCTCCAGCTGTGGCAGCAGGTACCTGCCCGAGGTGATCCTTGGGTCCTGCCTGAACTTTACTATCCTGGACCCAGTTTCTGTGGCCTTCAGATGCAGTGGGTGAGTGTTCCCAGGGCAGCACAGCACCCTCAGAGCAATGGTGCATCATATCCTCAACCACCCCACCCTGAAGACACTGGGAAGGTGCTGTCTTGGCCCAGCAAGGGTCGGCAGGGTGTCTTGGGCACCACTCTGTGCCCCTTCTGATGGGGCAGTAAAAGACCCTTCCCCTGGGAATGAATGGTGTGGGCAGGTTTCCAGCACTGTAAATCAGGGCTGCAAAAGCCAGGATTAATGTGCACTCCAAGGCTCTCCAGTCCCAGCTGTGATCCAGCCCTCTGCTCTCAACCAGAGCCGCCTCCACGCGCTGAATTATCAGCCTGAGTAATTAAGTGGAGAGCTTTGTTTTAATGCAGACATCTGATGCCTTCGCACCGAGGAGCACAACAACTGTCGCGGGTGTTTATGCTCCGTGCAACACATCTGGCTCACAGGGAGAAAATCCATCTCCACCGCTGTGCGAGATTAAAGGGAACGCAGCTCGGATGTGGAGAAAGGGAAGCACGGCTCTGCAGCCAGCGTGGTGGGCAGGACCCATCCCCCTGTATCGTCCCACCAGGTCCTTGCACCCTGCTGGCAGGAGGCTCTGGTTCAGGGCTGCCCGGCAAAGCACACATCACCTCCCCACCTCAGCAAGGCAACATAAATGCATTGCGAGATGAGGGATAATTACAAGCTTGGAGATAAATGGAAATAGGGCAAAATAAAACACGGGTTTATCAGGAGTAGATGGTGCCTAGCTCACCTGATACCTGCTGCTGATAAGAGAACTGGCTGTTGGAGGAGGAGGGATGCAGATCTAAAAGCAGCCGCTGTGCCATGCAGAAAATTATTGCTTTGCACAGATTAGGGGATTAGCACCAGTGCAAGGAGCTGGAAAGAGGCTGGTGTGGGAAGAAGCCAGGCTGCAGGGAGAGAGAAGATAGCATGCAGGGGAGAGGATTCTGCTGGGACCACTGTGGATGCACCTCATTTCATAGCTTCCTCTGTTGCCCCAAAAGCGGGGGCTGTGAGGAAATCTGCTGATGGTGCACAAACACAGATCTCTCAGCTTGGCCCCTGAATCACTGTGCTTTGTTCATCACCCACACTTGAGAAGTCTGAGTAGTCTCATGTGTTTAGTGCTTTTCTTATGGGGCAGCTTGGCTGGCCTGACACCAGGGTGAGCTGCACCATCATGAGCCCCTTATCCACAAGCTTCCCCCGGCATCTCATAATCCCCAACATTTTGTGAGTGCTACCAGCAGAAGGATTCCCTCACTTGCTGCTCCATGGCAGAGCTGTTTACATCAGAGAGCTTGCCATTGCCTCCAGCCCCTCAAGCCCCTGGCTGCTTGGCACTGCTGGGACAGGGGAAAGGGCTGAAAGGGACAGAAAGAGAGACTCGTCAGTAAGGGAAAAGGAGATTCCAGCTGGGAGTGTAACTGCTGCATGTGGTGCTGCTAGCGTGAGCATCAAAGGAACCCCATTGAGAAAAACTGTTTTAAAGAAGAAAAGCTCCAGGTGGTTTCCAGCAAACCCCATGCTCTAGGCTGTTCTCCTACTGAGAAAAACATGTCAAAATTTGGCAGGGGACCTCTGACCCTGATCTAGTCGATGAGCAAATGCCGTTGTGGTTGAATGAAGCTGCCTTGCCAAGGTTCATCTAACTCCCTGTGGTGTTGAGCAGTCGGGACTGGTGCAGCTCTACTCCCCAGAAGGACTGCCAGTTGGGACCATGAGCTGGAATAGGCTGTGCCTGGACATGCAGACACTCGAGGGGCTTTGGCAAAATCTGGCAACAAAAACAGAGCAGAGGGTGTTTGAAGGAGCGGCACAAAATCATCCACTCTCTGGCAGCCTGGGGTAATTTGAGGCTGGGAAATGTGAGCTGAAGCAGCAGGGGCCACATAGCCACCTCAGGGCAAGCAGGCTGATTTATTGCCTGCATGAGTTGAAATTGCAGCCCATGCTGGGGGGAGAGGCTGGACCAGATCCCCCGCCTAGAGATGCTCATGGCAGAACAGCAGAAATGCCACACATAGTAGACGCATGGGAACAGCTTGAGACATCCCATCCAGTCATGCCTGGCTGGGCATGACGGCTACCCACACTCAGCGCCTCCTTCCAGCCAGAGCTCTGCAAGCAGAGCCCATGGCAGGGGCAGAAGAGCCCTGAAGCAGCCTCAGGAGAGTGGAGATGGTGGCCCCAAACTAGTGCAATGGGGGCACTGGGCTGGCTATGGGCACTGTCCAATAGGGATGCATCCAGGTCATCCAGATGCAACACTGTCCTGTCTGCCCCCACTGTGCTCCTGTCACAGCCACCTTGGGAGGCAGATCATGGAGCAGAAGCTGCAGCATATTCACCTGGGTGGGAGAAGAGGAGCTGCCCTGATGGCACTGCAATCACTGGTGTCACAGGATGCCATGATGCTCCCCTTGTGCTCAGGGCCCCCCCATCTCCCTCGCCTCCTCAGCGGCACCCAGCCCAGGTGGGGGATGGTTGTCCTCACCGACTGGAATTAGTTCCCTGAGATGCTATATCAAATCCTTTAATAAAAGCCTGATATTTCATACCTCTTGTCTGTTCACCATCAATTTATTTAGCAATTTTACAAAAAAAAATGCTATGAAGTTGGACTGGGTAGATTTATTCTGTGTGAGCTCCAAGCATATCTTTATTGCTCCCTGTTCCCTTGCCCTTGAGGTCCTCAGAAGCATTTTTCTCTTAATATTTGCTCTATTATGTTACCAGGGATGAAGCTCTGTTGATGGGCAGTAATTGCCTGAACTGCCCTGCCTTCCCGTGATGAAGATTGGTACCTTACCAGCAGCTGCCTCCCTGCTCTCCTGTCCTTCATCACAACATTATTGACTAGGAAAGTTCATTAATGAGACTCCTAATGACTGCAGCTGTGCCAGCCCGGCCCACAATGCTAACCTCTCCCATGTTTTGCCCTGTAGGTGGCTGCTTGTAGGAGGAGGCATTGCAGGATGTTTTTTGCATCTTTGGAGCCATGTGGGTGACTGAGCCATTTCTAAAACCCTGCTGACTCCCTTTGCCAGAGGATGCTCTTCCTGTCTGGGCTCTCATTCCCCTTGTTTTTGTGGACCAACCCCTCCATGCAGGCTGTATTGGCCAGACAGTGAAGGGGAGGTTTAGGTCAGCAGTGGTTGAAAGGTTTTGGGAGGTCCTAGGAGCATTCCTGAGGCTCCTCTGTCCTGGTGTCTGCTTTGCTGCCCACTGTGCCAGCACCAGCAGCCAAGAGCCAGGCTGGCATCGAGCCAGGCATGATGCCGGGATTAGGCACTGCCTCCTACAAATGAGCTGTTAATTATCATAATCTGGTAATTGAGAAAAATCTAATTATGCAAAGCTAATGGATTTAAAGCTGTGCTGGGGAGCACAGGCCTGGGGAGCACAGCTGGGCAGGGCCAGTGTCACCAGCCCATGGCTACAGACACCACCAGAGTCTTGCAGTGCCTTTTGCTGCACTCTGAGGCCCTGTGGGTGCCCAGCCAGGGCCAAGCATCTGCACTCCTCTTACTCCCCTCCCGCCCCACTGGGCATGGGAAACAGCTCATCCCTGAGCATCCTTACCTCTGATTTCTCCATCATCTCTCCTGGGAGGCTGGAGAACACAGCCTGCTGTCCTAGCTTGTGTGCCCTCCCTGGCCTTACAGACATAGCTCTGCTCTGGGTGTCTGCTCTGCTTCCACTGTCAGCAAACTGGTGCTGTGGGATCTTTTCTGACAGGTCCATGAGTGGCAAGCCCAGTAAGAAAAAGCTGTATCTTTTACTAGACCAACTGAGATTGTTCAGAAAAGGACACAAGCTTTTGGGTGCACAAGTGCTCCCCTCCACTCACAAGCTGCTGTTTCTTTCAGCTTCAACACTGGCCTCATAAAAGGTTTTGCATTTTCCTGTGCACTGTGAAGGCGAGGGATCCAGAGTGGTGCTGGCCCCTCCACCATGTCAGATGTCCTGACCTTGAGGTAGCACCATGCTAGAGTGCCTGGCATCATCCCTGTGGTGGCACGCAGATGGTGCCAGCACCTGGCACTCCTCTGAGGTCTGTGTCACTGTCCCCATGCGCTCTGCCACCCCTCACTCTTCCCCGTGCTCGTGGCAGTCTGGGCCCTTACAGCTTTTGGGGATCCCAGAGGAGGTGTTTGAGTCCAAGGGTGCAGAAGCTGTGGCAAGAGTGATGCCCAACATCTTGGCTCCTTGGCCAGCCTAATGAGCTGTGCTTCAGAGATGTGCTGCTGCAGTGCTGGTGCAGAGCTGGGGGTTCCCCCACATCTCCATGGCCAAAGACAGGTTGACCCCCAACGCATGCCTGGCCAGGCATCTCTCCTGAGCCCAGGGCCACGCAGCCCTGCCCAGGTGGCATCTACATGTCCTGGCAGGGGAAAATGAGGAATTTGCCTGTCTCCCCTTCCCTGGGGAACCCACACTAAGTGCATGGAGAGGGTAGAAGTGAGTAGGACTCCAAGTAATTGCCCACAACCCCGGGGGACAAGCAGTGAGAGTGCCCTGAGCTTTCCAGGATGTTTCAGCCTCTGGCTCCAGTTCCTGCAGGATGTGGTTGGTGATCGCTAAGTACATCTGTGATCTCGGCACTCAGCGAGCTTCCCGCTCGGGGCAGGGTGCGGGCGGCACCACCCCGCACCAGTCCCGCCCCGGCACTGCCGCGCATCGCTCGCCGCACAGCCCGGCCGCCCGGTGCTGTCACGGTCATCCACCCCTCAAACCTCGTCTGGCACCTTGGACTCGGCGGGGAGAGGCAGAGCCGGCCGGCAGCATGTGGCTGGAGGAAGCTCAGGGGCCTCTCCCACGCACCTGGGGTTCCCCCTGGCCCTCTGCAGCCCTTCCTGCGGGGGACTGTTCTGATAGGCACCCAGCACGCAATGTCCAAGCCCCACGGCAGCCCCCGTGCAGCCTGGAAGAGTTTGCCAGCCGTTCCACCCTCCACGGCATCCATCACATCTTCCGGCATCGGCGCTACACCGTCCGCAACTTACTGTGGCTGCTGGCCTTCCTGGGCTCGCTGGCCCTCCTTATTCATGCCTATGCCAAGTGTGTGGGCTTGTACTTCCAGTACCCCCACAGCACCCAGCTGGAGGAGGAGACAGAGTACAACAAGATCTTCCCTGCCGTTACGATCTGCAACCTCAACCCTGCCCGCTTCTCACAGCTCTCCAGCCATGATCTGTACTGGGCAGGAGAGATGCTGGGGCTCCTGGATAGTGCTGGCCGGCCCCTGGTGCCCGAAAGCCCTGAGAGGAGCAGGCTGGAGGCTCTGCTGGGGACACTGGCCATGGGCGAGGAGGAGAAGAGCCGTCCCTTCCACCTGGAGGAGTTCTATGAGCGTGTGGGCCACCAGCTGGACCTGGGCGAGATGCTTGTCCGCTGCACATTCACCAAGGAGGACTGCAACAGCAGCGACTTCCAGACAGTGAGTTGCCAGTGGTGGGACATTCCAGGGGGCAGGAAGGGCTAGGCATGGCCCTTGGCTGGCACTCACAGCCTAGTGCACTGCTGTGGTGCTGATAAAAAGATCCCAGCCCCCAGTGACCAGGGATCAGGGAAGGGGAAAGATGTCAGGCACCAGTTTTGGTGGGCTGTAAGGCCTTAGGTTTGTTGTGGCTGGGGCAGAGCCCCATGCAGAGCTGCGGTGCACTAGGCTGAGCCGGGGCAGCTCTGGCAGTGCTTGTGCTGTGAAGCTGGGCTGAGAGGCACAGAGAAAGGCCGCAGCAGAGGCAGGCTGTGACCCGCAGTCTTCCACCAGCCTGCCTGGGAAGCCTGGCTCCTTACCTCTGCCATGGGCTCTGGGGAAGAGCCAAGCTCCTGAGGGCTTGCAGAAGGAGGGAAGGTAAATCCGGGCCTGGAGGGGTTTAAAATGGAGCAAAGCATATCCCCTCCTAGCAGAGCAGGTATAGGAGATGGGTGAAATCCAGGCAGTAACATAAGTGAGCTGAGGAAGGCACAATCCTGCCCTTCTAGTCAGCATGGGGACATGCCTGGGACATGAGCACAAGGAGACGGTTGAGCCCCTGCTGTTATCAGAGCCAGAAGAAGTAAAAAGTGAAAGTCCTATAGATGGACACCACACAAGTGGTCTTGGCACAGATGCTTGGCACAGGCTTGTGGGATCTCGGTTGGGCCGAGGGTGAGGGAGAGCTACAGCCCTGGCCTAGGGCTCCAAGNCACTCCACACCAAGCGTCCTGCCAGCCGAGCCATCCTACTGCCTGATGGGCAGCCTTGGGGGCTGCAGCCTCCCCAGGCAGTGTGTGAGTGCCCACTGCCACTGGCTCTCCCAGCTGGCAGCTGCTCCAGCTTGGCATATGCAGGGCTATGAGTTAATCTCTAATCTAGCATGACGCCTCTGCTCATCACCCTAATGAAAACAAAGTGGGGCTGTCACACTGGGCCCTTCCACCAGGTGTCAGGCAGTCAGCGGGGGACACAGCCGTGTGCCAGGAGGGCAGTGCTGGTGAAGGGGAACCTGCAGCTGCCTGTGTGAGCCTGCTCTTGCAGGGCCATGGCTGCTTTCACAGTCGGGCTCCTGCCACTGTGCCACCCTCCATAACCCTCCCACTGGCTGCAGACTCCAGTGCCCAGCCAGGTGTGGCAGGGTCACCCCAGCTGGGGCTTGGGTGGGATGCAGGCAGGGCAGAGGCAATGCCCAAGTGGGAGCCATTCCCTCCCTTCTTTTTGCTCTCGAGTCAACAGCGGAGGATTACTGGGCTGTAAACAAGGGGATCAATGGTGCTGATGGGAACATTTCCTGGTAATAGCTCCGGCCTGTAAAACATAGTGCAGGGGGAGGAAGGGGAGGCTCTCCTCTCGCAGCAGTTAACCCTTTCCATCCATGTGCTGGCTTCTTGGTGCCTTGGCTTGGACTCACTGTGACTGGGCTGGATGATGCTGTGCCTTGACTTGGGTAGGAAATCTGAACCTCTGGGCACACAGCAAGGTAAAGGCCTGGCAGAGGTGTGATGCCAAGCTGGCAATACTGGAGGAGGCATCCTGATCTCTATGACTGTAGGGTGGTGGCCCCTGCTGCTTGAAGATGGCTGTGAAGAGCCAAGTGTCATCCCAAGGAAATGCTTCCAGCCCTACTGGGAAATGTTAAAGCCATTGTAGAAGGATGCCCAGCTCTGGTCTGTGCATAGGAAAACAAGGCTGCTACAGGCAAGTGGAGAGGCGCTAACAGGTGCCGTAGCATCCCCTGGCTCCTTAACGGAGCAGAGAGTGCCATCAGCCCTCCTTGGCAGCCCAGACTGCAGGGCTCTGGACAGGTGAAAAGGTTTCTTTCTGCTAGTTACAGGAAAGGATGTTCAGGTAAAAGGTTTCGTTTGACTTCCTCAAGCATCTGCCTGAGCATCTCTACTGCGGATCTCAGTTCTGCCTGCTCTTCTCACTACCACCCCTCTAGAAGCAATAGTACCCCAACTGGCTCCAGGCTCAGGCCCCAGCCCAATCGGAGCTCACTGCCCTTCCCGTGGCACAGCTTCCCACCTCACTGCCAGCCACCCTGCTGTCCAGTTCCATGCACAGGCAGCCCTGGACACGCCAACCCCTTTCACACACACCTGCTGTGCTATTGCCCCAGCATCCGTGCTTGCCTGTGCCCAGAAGGTACCCCTGCCTGGGCAGGACTGCCCATCACTGGTGCTGGCCTAGGACACCGTCCTGCTGTCACACAGCCACACTGCTGCATGCCTCACGCTGTCTCTGCAGCCTCAGCAGAGAGGTGACAAGTACCTGGCACTCGAGTGGATGCCTGCATCCCTCTGTGGACACAGGCTGGTCACGGTACCATCCGCCCACCCTGCTTGGGGCTGGCAGGTAAATGTCAGCCTATTTTTATCTGCTCCCCCATAGGGCAGCTGTTCCTTCCGTTCAGATGAGCAGATGTGCCTCCATTTTCCATCCCACTGGGGACCAGGGTTAATCTCCCTGATTTCACTTCCTCGTGTCCTAGAGCTGCCCTCCCTGGGTCTGGGCAGTGGGGGATCAGGGACTAATCCTCCCAGAATGAGTCAGGCTGTGGTGGGCTCTCAGCCTCACAGCACGGTGGCTCCCAAGGGCATCACCTGCTGGTGATGAAGGCCAGTTCCCCACTCCAGGATGGCAGGGGCTGCCTCCCTCCCGTGGCTCAGCCAGGCTGTGTGGTTGCAAAAAGCACTGGGGTGGGGCAGATACATGCCATAGGGTTTGCACAGTGCTGGTTTGCTGTGGGACTGGGAACACAAGACCTAGTGGAAAACTCAGGCAGCACTGAGCAGCATCAGTGCGATGTGTAGCCAGCAGCACAGGTAGTGGAGCTGCAGCAGAAACACACCTGGTGGGCACTGTCAGTGTAATTATACCTGTTTCCAGTGGTTCTCCCGGTCAGCACGGTGCAAGGCACCACCAAGGGGCTGGCGTGGTGGCCACAGCCATGCACTGAGTGATGGTGTGTGCAATAGCAGGGCTGGCAGGTAATAGCAACCTTGGAGTCCATCAATAACTCCACTTCCTGATGGATGCCGCCCTCCCCTCTCCTGGCACAGCCTACAATTAGTTACAGCAATCCTTGCCACTCTCCCCACTGCACTGGCAAGGTAATGTTGGGGCTTCTGGCTGGAGCAGGAGGTAGCTGTGCAGGTCATCCAGGTACCCTCAACTCCCACCTTCATGCATCACACAAGAGCAGATTGTTTAATATTCTATTAATAGTTTTACCCTCTTAAATTATTGATCAAAATTTACAGCCAGAGCTGCCAGCTTCAGGAATCAATCAGGCATCCTGCATAGGGGACTGGGGGCAGAGGGGAGGTGGACAGGACAGCCAGCCAGGCAGGGGCCATGACGAGGGGGCAGCACACTGTGGGGCTGCCTGGGAACCCTGCTCACCTCCTGACTCTGCTAAACTGTCTCAGGATCATGTTCTCAGTGCTTCTCCTCCGTGAACAGCCCAAGCCCTTCCTTCCCAGCTGGCAGGTGCCAGCAGGCCCTGGGCAGCCGGCGGGCACAGCACCACTTATCTCTGCCACCCAGCCGCTGTCTGCCCGCTTGCACCAGCTGCCTCTGGGAGCATCTGTGCCCCAGCTCACCTCTCTGAATTATTTAAAGCTTCTCTGGGTGCTGCAGGAAGATGATAACATCAGAACTGGGGAAGAATGGGAAGCTGGGAATATTGGACGGCTGGTGGGGAGCAGCTCCTTCCCATGCTTAGGGGCTGTGGCACCCCTGGAAGTGTCCCTCTGCAGCCAGGCTGTCTTTGGGTACAGGACTCACACCTCAAGAGCAGCTGGCATGGGACTGAGACCCTGGAGCTGGAGAGGAGATATGACCAACACAGGAGAGCAGTGTGTTACCGCTCCCACAACACCTAGGATTGTCCCCAAGGGTGCAGACAGGGATCCCAGGCAGGCAGAGGTGTCAGGGCCAGCCAAGGTGCGCCAGTGTGGGGGCGGTGAGGGTGGAGGGGCGCAGGTGGGTGGCCCCCGGCCCTCTCGAGGCTGATTGCGGATCCGCCTGGCAGGGGATGCGGAACCTGCCGAAATAGCGGATTTAATTATCTCGGTGGAGCAGCGGGAAACCAGCGAGCAGGGAGGGGGTGGCGGGTACATGGTGCTGGGGCGTCGCAGCAGGGGGGCAGTGACGGCTTGATCTAGCAAGGCTGTGCCCCGCACAGCCTCCAGCCCCACAGCAGCTACTCAGCAGTCCCATGCCAAGAGGCCCCCTCCTGCTTCTCCTGTAGGAATGACGCAGCCCCATGCTGCAGAGCAGCCCCCTCTGTCAGGGTCCCCACACAAGGTTGGGGACCCCCTCAGCTGCACGCCCCCCTGCAGCACCCTCCCCAGCCCCAGCCCTGCTCAGTATGCTGCACGCTCCCTCTGGGCACTGGGCAGGAACTCTTCATTTCACACATCATTTCCTGCTGCTGCTGCAGAGCCACCTGAAGCCCCATCCCTGTCCCCCCTCGGCTGCCCCCATCCTCATCCCCTTGGCATCAGCCCCCAGCTGGCCCTGGGCCTGCTTGGTGCACACCACTGTCCATGTGTCCTTGGCACTGCCCATGGCCACTGCACGCTGTCCCCTGGGAACCGTTCCTTTGTCACCACCTGTCGTCCCCATACACTCAGCACTAATCCTTGGCACGATGCCTCATCCCCTCTGCACTGTTCCCTTATCACTGACTGCCATCCTTGTCCCCTTGGCTCCTCCAGCATCTCTTTGCCCCTTTGGCCCTTCTCCTTTCCAAGGGATGTTCCTAACTGCCAACCTAGCCAGACTCCCCCTGCCTCATTTGCTTTGAGCCCCAGCCAGAGAAAAACTGCTTTTCTCCCAGGAGATGGGCCCTGGCATCCCAGCCAGCCTGGGCCTGGGGTGCTCCTCGCTGCACCGCCTGCTGCAGCACAGAAGGGTGCCTGGCCCTGGGGGTCCCCAGGTATGGAAGAGTTAACAGGCAGGGGCTGGGAGGTGAGGGAGTAGCAGGAACAACCTGGAGTGATCAATACGGTGTGTTGGAACTGTGCACAAATTGCAGCTTGGAGCCATAAATCTCCCTCCCGTCACATGCGATGAGGATGAGCAGGGAGCTTATCTCCTGGCTGCGGTGCGGCCAGCCGCTCCTCCTACACGTGCCCCACCGCGCACTGCCGTGGGACCACGCCAGTCCGGATGGGAGCTGCGGCCTCCCGCTCCGCCAGACACCCCACAGGCCTCGCAGGGTCAGTGGTGGGTCAGTGGTGGGGAGGCTGGCAACTCCCAGACATAGGTATAGCCCAGTTGCATCCATGAGGACCACTTTTGTAGGAGCAGGCATGCGGATTCAGACATGGACTGGAGGCCAGGATGATAGACTGCCTCTGGGCATGACATCCTGAAACAGCTGAAGCCACCCTGGCTCTCTGGCTGCTCCTGCCAGTCACCTGAGATGAATCACCCAAGGGGAGTGAGTCTCCTGCTGGATCCCGTGGCCTTGGCCACACTGGCAGCAGAGCTTGGCAGCAGCACCCACTACACTTCCTCACCCTCCCCTTGGCACAGCAGCAGGGCTGTTGCTGCTCCACTTTCTGCAAGGGAAGGGCTGCGAGGGGATGTCCAAGGGCTTGTGGAGGAACAGGCAGCACAAGACACATGGCAGGGTTGCCAGTAGTGAGTCCAGTGCTGTGTGTCCCCTCCCAAGGCAGATGCCAGGTGACCCCCATCCAAGTAGCAAACGCTCCAAGCAGGCTCAGACTATTAGGCACATGGCTAGCAGCCAGCTACTGGCACCTGGTTGGTATCAATTTAATCTGTCCAATCCAAGGCAATCCAGCTCATCCAGACCTGGAAAGCACCAGTGCCTGGAGCAGGAGGCAGGCAGGCGGGAAGGTAGGCAGGCTGCACCCACTCCATGACCCTGGCCAGGCTCCAGCTGCCCCAGTACAGCGTGGCCTGTCACTTATGGGAACTGTGGTGAGGCCAGGGCTGCTCTGTGCTGGCAGGCTACTGCCCAGAGCATCCCTCAGCTGAGCCAGCTCATGACCCTATGACCAGAGGAGGGCATATATGCTGTCACTTGCACCACTGCATGCAAGCCAGAGGCTCCTGCAGCCTCTGGCTGCAGGCAGCACTGGGCAGTGGTGCCTTGGCCAGGGGTGGACCAGCACATGTGTGCAGTGCTGCCCAGACCCCAGCACGAGACAGTCTTGGCTGCCAAGAGCTGGCAGCCATCCCCATCTTTCCTGAGAGCTTGGACTGGTGTGGTGCATCACTAGCCCAATGTGACATCAGCCATGAGCTGAGGCCCCAGAGCAGGCAAGGGTGGATGCCAGGACCCTGTTCCTCTCCTAGATCTCCCAACCAAGCTTACTGTGCAGTCAGCAGCTGAGCTGGCATTGATTTATTGATCCAGCATCCATAGGGCCGGGAGCTGGGAGGAGCTCAGTCTTTGATCAGCCTCCTGCAGAAGAGACAGGCATCAAAGGCTGATGTGCGGGCAGCAGCGGCCTCTCTCTGGGACAGCAGGGAAATCCGGCTGTTGTCTTGGTGGGCGTGGCCTGGGCTGGGGGCTTGGATGCTCAGGTAGCCAGAACTGGCACCCACACCCTTTTTGGTGCTGCTGGGGAAGGGAAAGGGCTGGCAGGAGCTAGGGAACCCCTTGATGATGCTGAACCCCGGGCAAGCAGGGATGCCACAACAATGAGCAGACAGTTTCTCTCCTGTGCTGCTGGCAGTAGTGTATCTGCCGTTCCCAGCAGAAGAAGCAGACCCAGCTGCAACTGCATTCCGGGGTACAACTGGCAGTGATATAGGGCACTATGGGCCCCATGGATGTGCCTGGCTCTGCCCCAAAGGTAGATGGGCAGGAGAGGTGAAGGGAGCAGGACAGATGTTAGTACAGCTGCTATGCAGGGGTGACAGGTGGGATAAACGATCCCGGGTTCTCCAGGGGCCAGTAAATTAGAATCAATAGGAAGCAGGAATAATTTATTTGTTTGACATCGCCTGTTAATTAACTGGGCTGATGAGTGTGATGGGGAGTGGCAGGAACCCTTCCACCTGCTCATGTGGTACCTTTCCACAAGGGCTGGGAATGGCATGGGGGAGTCCCATTCTCATTAGCCCAGCATCAATCCCTGCCCCCAGCAGTGGGGCAGGACAGGGACAGGAGGGGACAGCATGCAAGAGCTCTTGGTGATGGCCTGACAAACTGTGGCAGGGCACAGTATGGGGAAAGGCTGAGCATGGGTATGGTTCATGGCCAGTAGGCCAGCAGTGCACATAGTCCTTGCACGGTCCCCCTTGCTCAGCATTTTCTCCATGCCCAGGCACTGCTAAATCTTGGCTCCTGCGCCTCGGCTGCACCCTGGCTGCTGCAGCTCTGGTGTGGCCCATGTGCTTGCTCCATCAGCTGAGCAACGAGGGCTACCTCTGCGGGCTGCCTCTACTTCCTCCCACTTTTGCCCTGTCCCCAGCACAGCTGGTGGCTGCACTGGCAGGGTCACTGGCTTGGTGCTTGTCCACGTGTTGTCCACACTGGCAGCACACGTCCTTGGCTTTGCTTTGCCTGCATCCTGCCATGCTCACACACATCCTTGGCGGCTCTGTCAGGAATAGCTGCAAGCACAACTGGCTGGCAATGCGTGCCTAGGCAGTGGCACCCCCACCAGGGTGCAGGCACACAGCTGTCCCCAGGTCCCTGCTGGCAGGGTGCTAGGCTGTCCCTGCTCTACAGGCCTGCCTCAGCCCCAGGCAGCACCATCACCTCCCTCTGTTTTTTTTTTAAAGAATAACATTTCTGCTAAATACTTTAATCAGATTAGTAGCAGTGTGTCTGCAGTGCTGTTAAATCAATGCTCCCCAACACATCTCGGCAGCTAGAAATCAATTACTGTTTAAGCCGTGCCTTGGTCCCTGGCCTGCGATCAATATGGGAGATGTATTACTCTCCCAGAGACTTTCCCACTAAAAACCTTTCATTTGTATAACAGGAGCTCAGGCAAAGTGCCGGTGCCCTCCCTTCCCACCTGCTCCTCAAGGACCAGGCAGCCCCATCCCAGCTTCACTCCAGGAGGCTGCTGGGGCCAGCTGGCTTGGAGACTCTATGACACTGGATTAGGACAATCCCTGCTCCAGGAGGAGGTGTGCAATACTGGGCCAGCATAAACTGTGCAAGACTAGGTCCCACACATGATAGGGTGGCAGGTTAGTGACCCACAGGCAGAGTTGCCTGGTGCCCCTGGGGCCTCCTGGGCCCTGTTCCAGTGTGGCTGAATCCTCTGCCAGCTCCAATGCCCACTGCCTCGGCTTCTGTCCATCACTGCATCCCAACTAGGGCACTAGGGCACTGCCAGACCCAGGCATCCCTCAAGGAGGGTACGACCACTGTCCCATATGCCCTTGCCCCAGAGCTTTGCCCCTCTGTAGACCCCTCTCTCCAAAGGGCTTTTTCCCCCCTCCTCCACCTTTGTCCCATAATTTGGAGAGTGATTTCCATTATTCATGATAAGGATCTTTAATTAGCTGTGAATATTAATGACTTACTCTGTAATTAATCATGCTTTGCATGCTGGGGGGGGCAGCTCCTAGCACCACCTTGGCTAAGTATTGGTGGCTCCAGCAGTGGCAGCAGTCCCAGGGTCTCACCCCATCCCAGGTCAGCACCCCCACTCACCCATGGGAGAAACTGGCCCTCCATAAACCAACTGGCAGCTTACCATTTGGGGATTCAGCCTCACATCCCCAGGCCGGGGCTAAGGAGTGCTGTGAGGCACAGTGAGGGCTGCTCTCACCCTTCTCCCTGATGAGATCTTGCTTCAAGAGCTGGGGACAATCTGGACTGTTCTGGGATCATATCTCCTTGTTCTAGGGTGCCTGTGAGGGATGAAAAGTGGCTTCTGGTGCATCACTTGCCTTTCTGCCCCGTGCAGTGTGCTCTGGCAGGCTCCAGGCTGAGTCCTGCCTGGGGGCTGCTGGGCCAAAGCCCTGTAGGGCAGGTCTGCATTGGCCAAACCCACCTCACCCCTACACAGCTGCAGGTGCCCTGCCTGAAGCAGACAGGCATCATCCTTCTTGCAGCTCCCTGCCCTCTCTGCCTGTCTATCTGCACTTTACCTCTCAGGCTCTGCTGTCAGGGAATTTATGTAGTCCCATATCTTGCCTGGTTGCCCCAAATTTGGATCTAGCATTGTCTGCACTGAGAAGAAACTGAGGCCCAGGGCCGGTGGTGCAGGGATCACTGCCTGTCCCCATCCTGAGACACAGGGTTGTCCCAGGTGCCAGGTGGGAGTGCCAGGGTTGGATGTCCCAGATGCCTGGGTGACGGATGGTGAGCAGAGGTACCCGCTGGCCACTGGAGGCTTCTGCCTGCCTGCGCCAAACGCTCCCACGAGGGCAGAGTTTGCTTAAACAGAGACAGATTTAACTATTTCCATTACAGCTAAATGATGAGCCCCATAAACTTTATGGCTCCATGCGCATGAGAGCGGCTCTAATGGCCTTCACCATCTGGAGGAGATGGCTCCGTGGGGGACCTGCTGCCCGCTCCCCGCCCACAGCCAGAACCTACGTGCAGAACCAGAACCTTCCCAGCCCCGGCGCCAGCGTGGGGCTGCCAGCACCTGCAGGTGGCATGAAACCACTGGCTCTCTGTGTGGGACTGCCTGTGTTTGAACCTGATGTGGTCCTGCTGTGGAGCTGATGAGCTGTACCTGGAGGTGGCCCAATTAGCCCAAGGGTTTTTGGTGGCCTGCAGCCCTGCTTGCACCCACACTACTCCAGGGTGAGGGGAGAGCACTCCTGGGTGCCTTTGCCTCTCATCCTCTGCCCCACAACTCTGCAGGAGCAGGATGGGAGCAATTACTCACTGTGGTCCTGCCTGCATCTCCCAATGCTTCCAGCATGCTCCCTGCCACTTCTCTGCTGGTACCATGCTGCACGTTTTGTCACTGGTGGGTGCAGGAACACTGCCCAGCAAGGTCGTGCTCTGAATACCCAGCTGCCCCTCAGTAGTGCCCATCCAAGGCCTGCTGGTTGCTGATTGTGGCTGTATAAACCACAATGGGGTTGTGTGGGGGGTTGTGGGGCACCTGCATCAATCATCCCCCACAGAGGACTGTTGGTATGGCTGCAGTCCATGCAGGGATGCTGCTGGGCTGACAGTCCAGGCAAAGTACGACGGGTGCAGCCCTGAGGAGTGGAGGGATGGGCAGATGCAGGTGAGGACACAAAAGCCATCACCTCTGTGCTCCTAACCCCTGATTTTTGTGGCTTCCATGGCAGCAACCCCATGGTGCAGAGCATTCCCCCGTGACTCTGGGCTGGTGGGAGTGTGGCTGCATGGCTGTGGCCAGCCAGGGCAGGAGGGCTGTGGGTCTGCCAGCTCCCAGTCTAGAGCTGAGAGCTAGGACTGGGGCTGCTGGCACGGTGCTGCAGCAGAGGATTAGGTTTGGTGCAGGAGAGCCAGAGAGATGCTTTGAAGTCTCATGAATATGAATCAATGGCTTGGGGCAGGATCGGAGGGTCTACGGTTAATCTCTCCCTTGCCATGGTGACAAGTGTGACAAATAGTGTGTGGGCCAGGAGGCAGGGCAGGGAGCAGGCAGGGGGCAAGGGATGGCAGGAAGGGCAGCTCTGGTGAAGGGGGGCATGTGGCTGGCATGTGCTGGGGTGCTGCACCAGGCGCTCTGCAGTGCACCCCAGGCAGCCTGCCCCATCCTTGTGCCCACCTTGGCTCCCGGAACCCCACTCTGAGCAGGGTGCTGTCCCCATGGATGCTGGCACTCTGCTGGGCTCTGGGCCCCAGGGCAGAGGTGGTGGTGTGGCTGCTGGTAGTGCCCATCTGGCACACAGCACTGCAGGTGCCCCAGCTCGCCACCAGTGGCCAGGCAGGGAGCGCAGTCATTGTGGCAGGATGCAGCTCCTCAGGGCCAGCAGTGTGGGCAGGGCCGGCTGCCTTGGCTCAGCCCTGCTGGGTGTTTGGCTGGAGGCAGGCCCACAGCAGGGGTCAGGATACCACAGCTAGGAATGGGACCCAGCCCTTTCCCGAGCTCATCCCACCACCAGCCCAGCCTTGTATGAGCTGGTAGAGCCCCCATGGGACCCAGCCAGCTCCCATCGATCCAGGTCGTGGTGCCATCTGCTCAGTGGTGCTGTGGCCCTGACTGCCATAGTCTGGGCTCCATGGAGATGTCATGTTTGGGTCTACTCCTCCTGTGACAGCCTGAAGCCCTCGGTGCTCTCCTAGGAGACAGTAACTAGAGCAGACGCTTGCTCCTAGCAGGACATGACTGGGGCTTGCAGGAGAGTCTCTGAGATCAATTTGGAGGTTGTTTTGATGCTTTCCTGTTGCAGCATGGTGGTGGCAGCTGTCTGCTCAGCCCAGGGGACTGTGCATGGACAAGCACTGGCTGGCAATGCTTGGTGGGGCTCAGAGAAACTGTTTGGGCTGGTGCAAGCCACAGAGAATGCTGTTGGCTTTGCAGCCTCTCAAAGAATGTGGGTGCTGGCAGTGAAGATGCTATTTGCTCTGAGGGTGTTTAGAGCTGTCATCTCCCTTCCAGCACCCATGGCCCAGGATGCTGTGTCTCAGGGCCAGGACAGAGCACTGAGCAGGAAATGCTGTCCAAACTGATTGCCAGAGGACAGGGAGGGGAGAATGAGGGCTGGAGCGACATCGTGGCAAGAAGACAGACAAATGCAGAGCAGATGTTTAATTATCAGCACAGCGTTCTTGGATCCCTGAAAATCTCTGCATCCAAATGTAGATATTTTATGGGAACATACGCTTCTGCTGAAAGCTGGAGCTGTAATACAGTGCCCACCTTCCCATGGACTGCATCACCAGGGCTGGCACTGTTTGCCTCTGCTGTGGATGGGGGCACCTGTAGGGCTGGAGTTGGGCTGGAGAAGGCCATCAGGAACTGTGTGCCGTTGTGGGGATGAAGCTCACGACCTCAGAGGCATGGTCTTCCATCCATCCTACTTCATCCCATTGTGGAAGGACATGCTGGGATGCAGCAGCTGCTACCCATGCCCAGCTGGGAGCCTGACCAAGCACAGGGCCAGGCAAGGGCTGGAAACTGCCTTCTCCTTACATCCATCACCTCTTAAAGTTGGTCCCTACTGGCCCAGGCAACTTGCAGAGGTTTCTTAAAGTCTTGTGAGTCCTTTGTGGTCTCTGTTTTATACTGTAAGACTTGCAAGGTGTAGGTGTACATGCCATCCCTGCATACAGGCTGTCTCTTCACTACCTCACATCTTTCCCTGGCCTTTGGCTGTTCTCTGGCACACCTGGGGCAGTTGGAGGGCTCTGCCATTGTTAGGGTGGGAGTTGGGGGAGGCACAGGCAGAACAGGAAGTGGAGCCACCTGGGTTTCTGGGCTGGGCTGAGCTTTGTGCACCACTTGCCTCTTCGCTGCTGGAGGAGCTGGAAAGGCTGCCTGCCCTGCCATGGGCTATGGACCACTCTGTGTCCCTCAATAACAAGGTTATGCTGTAGGTCCCTTGAGATATTCCAGCTTGAGGCTGCAGCCAGACATGGGGCTGGTCTGCAGCACAGAGCCCAGTGCTGCATGGCTGTAATAACATCCTGCAGGAAAGGGCTGGTGCAGGGCAGCCCTGGTCTCCCTGCCTGAGCACTGGGGCATGGCTGCCTGACTGTGCCAGATAAAGTAATAGGCAAGAAGAAACAAGTACTGGCTGGTCCTCACCCACAGGCTGATGTGAGGGGCACTGGAGCAAAAAGCACTAAAGACCCCTGTCTAGCATCACTGTGAAAGACCTCTGCAATCCAGGGGAGCCCCCATGCTGGGGCTTTGCCACAGGAGTGGGTTCAGCTCAGGGGCAGTGGGCTTCCCTGAGTCTTCCCTACCAGTTCTGGACAGCTTCTGGGGGGATGCCCATGCTGAGGGAGGGATTTCCAATAGCATATTAGGGATGGCAGCAGTCTGTCCCCAGCATGAAAATCTCATCCTAGGCAGCCCAGCCTGCCTTCACTGCTCTGCAGTCCCTTGAGGCTGTAAACATTTTGGATTCCCTGCCTCGCCTGCTCAGGCACCTTGCAGATTCAGGGCATGTTGCTGTCTTAAAACCTATCAGGTTTCCTGTCACCTCCCAGGGCCCATGAATCTGTGGGCCTGATGGTGCTGGGACTGAAATGGTCCTGCAGGCAAATGGCTCTGCACACCCTGCACACCACCACCTGCTCCCCACATGGCTCTTCTCTCCACAGGCCTATAATCCCCCCAGCCTATGGGAACTGCTCCAGCATCATCTCAAGCAGGCTGGAACTGCCTGCTCTTCTCTAGGCTAGCTGGAGTTCTCGGGGAGATCCTGGGCATCAGGTACCCCACAGCTGTGCCCTGGTTGCCAGCCCTGCCAGTGGGCTTAGAGCTGGGGCAGGCAAAGAGTCTGTCACTCTTGCCAGCCCAATAAGCCAGGACTTAGATTCTGGGACATTTTTCTTTGCCACTGTTATGCTATTTCACTGTCTGCATCCCTGCTCCTTGGGAGGGAGGAGTTAGTGATGCTGTGAGTGCTGGAACCCCATCAGGCAGTGCCAAATAAGGGCTACACGTGCAGCCGACAGCCCCAAACCCTCATAAATCTCCTTTGCATGGCCCATGGCTCACCTAAGTAGATTTGATTTGTCAAATATTAAAATTAATTTAGAATTGAGTGGTGGCCTGTGCGTGCACCCTGCTCTCCTGCCTTCCCCCCGCTGCCACCTCTGCTCCTGCCCAATGCATCATCCCCAGCCCCACACTCTCGCCCCATCCCTGGGGCCGGGAGCCAGGATAAATCATCCTGCCGCCACGCTCAAAGATGAGACGATTGCTTGCTCGGCAGCAGGGGATCACAGGGGAAATCACACCGTGTGCCACCCGCTCCGTGCCGGGGGCGGGGGAGACGCCACGCTTAGGCAGAGATTTATTTATTTGATTTTACTGGGCTGGGATTTTTTTTCATCTCTCAAACACCCGCGAGGGAATTGCAGCCCCTGGAATATTAATGCCACACAGGACGCCAGCTCGTTAAAATGTCACCTGGCTGTAATTTCTCCTGTGCTCATTATTCCCCAGGGAGAGCGAGCTCCCATTCCTCCCTGCTTACGGTGGTCTCGGCATATGGGGCAGCCCTGCCCGTCCCCTTTACTGCAGCATGAGCGCTGCTCTCTCACATCACCCAAAAATGTTTCTGGCCCTCTTCCACCACCGCAGAGGTGGGCTGCACCGTCTCCGGCATTTCCTGCCGAGCTGAGCCCCAGGAACCAATGCATGGTGCAAACCCAGCCTGGCTGGCACAAAGAATGAGGAGTGTTACCATGGGCAGAGGTGCAAGGGCAAGGCGTCGGCCAGTGGCCAGTGTTGGCACGGGCTGGTGACAGGGTGGCACAGGGAACAGCTGCCTTAAGGAAACTTTGGCTCAGTTCCTGCAAATTAATGTTTTTTTCCCAAACAGTTTCCTGGCGCTAAGCGCGACGCGGGGAGCAATTATCTTTAGTGTCGATGTTATTACCATAAAAATTGCATTGAGGACTTTTCTCCTCCGATTAGAAAGTTAACGATCATCACTGCCTTCATTGTTCCCCGCACCGTGCTCGCTCTAATAAAGAGTCTGTGCACTTTACTTTTCACTTAGCATGAAAATTACCCAGCTGCTGCTGTGCACGGCTGTGCAGCCCCCGCGCTCACCTCCTGGTGATGGGCCCTTGGCAGGTACTGGGAAGGAGCAGCCGCCAGCTCGGCTGGGATGGACAGGCTGACTGGCGGCTTCCCCGCTTGGTGGAGGCCAGGGCTTGGCTCAGGGCAGGGGATGCCAGTGTCACGGCTGCCCATCCGCTCTCTGAGCCTCAGGGAGCACCTGAGGGAGCTTTTCCATGTGCTCTCCTTCAGGGATGTGCCATCAGCAGTCCCTGCTCATGACCATCTGCTAGGCATCCTTGGACCCACAAAAGCCAAACCCATAGGGGATCACCCCTCCTTCTCTTGCCAAGGGCTTGGAGTGGAAGGGATGGCTCCAGCCTTGCCATGGTGGCTGCACTTCTACTGGAGACTCCATCATGGCTCTCCATCCATGGCCAAGCTGGGGCTCCCTCCTGGCCATGCTCCCATGACCTCTCACGGGCAGTGGCACAGGTGAACCCTGGTGCTGTTGCCGCAGGCCTGCCCTGCCCTGCCCTGCAGACAGCACAGCATCGCTGCTTACAGCAGTCCAGTGCTATGCCTACCTGTGGACATCCAGGCTCTGGCACTCACCATCAATCCCACCACCTCTGATTTTCACAGGGAATATTTGCATCATTTTGCTCAATACCAGCATAGCTCTTTAAATGCTTGAAGTGCTGTAAAAATCTTAGCTAATCTTCAGATAGCTTTTTTTTTTTCCAAAGCTCTTCATTACTCCCTAATTGTTAAAACTTCTCTTCTTTTCCTTCTGATTAAAAGCAGATTTTAGAAGTGCCGTTCAGTTTCTCAGCTATTTTCAAGTCAAATGGATTCCATCCCCCTCTCCATGTATTAATAACCTGTTCTCGTGCATCCCCCAGTGAGCCAGTAAAAGCCCTTCTGAGCAGAGACAAGGTGACAGCAGCGCTCCAGAGGGAGCGATTGGAAGGGGGTTACAGCTTGGAAGGAAAGAGATCCATCCATCCAGCTATCTATCATCCATCCTGCTATCATCCATCTACCAGAGAAATAACATTTGCAATTCTGCTTTAGCTCTTCCTAATAATCATTAATATTTTCTTTTACCTTCCCAACCAGTAGTAGGAGGAGACGCAGGGGTTTGGGGCAGGCAGCTCCATGGAGCTGGGGGTGTGAGAGAGGGGGGTGCATGTGTGGTGCCATGCGGTGCAGGCGGCTGTGTCTGTGTGTGGTGTGTAAGGTGGCTGCACTGCCAGGAGGGGAAAGCAGGGCAACCCAGCACTGGTCACCAGCACGGCCTGCAGCCGGAGGGACTGAGTACCGAGATGGAGAAGCGTCTTGCTGAAGGGATTCTGGGATTCTGGAGGTGAAGACTGGACAAAATGCTGCTCTGGGCTCTGCCCCTGCCCATCAGGGTGAGCCTGCTGATGTCAGTTGTGGATTCAAGTGGTGACATGTGGTCACACCCAGCACCCAGATATGCAGCATGCATCATCCTCTCCCTGTCTCCTGGGACTGGCCCCAAGAAGTCTCACTGTCTCCAGCTGGTAACGCCAGACACCACACCCCATCCCAGAGCCGCGTCCTCAGCCAGCTGGCCTGCCACAGGAGACGGGACAGTGATGGATTGCAGTATTTACAGATCTTCCCAGGGAGGAAATGCCAGGTCCTGCAGGGCTCCATCAGCTGTCAGCAGTGGGCAGGGCAGGACTGGGGCCACGCTGAGGAGTGGGTGCTGATTTCCAATGAGCAATGCAGAGGGCAAGAGGGGGAATCCCATGAGCTATTGCCCAGGCCGAGTACCTATTTGCTGTCTTGGGCACCTTCCCTCCTTTTAGTTATAATCACACTACCCACCTCGGGCTGGGGCGATGGCCCCATAAAGCATACCCATGCATCTGGAGGGGTCTGGGGAGACCCCAGCATGGCCCAGGGGATGAGCTGCTGCAGTTGATGGTCCCACTCTGCAGTGGGCTTCAGATCTGCTCCCAGGTTGGTTTGCATCATCTTCAAGCCACTTGTTGTTCTCAGAACATCACCGGCCAGTGCCAGAAATTATAAAAGTTTTAGAACTTGTGAGCCATCTCTTTGGTTACCAAGGTTCTTCAGGCCCAGGTAAGGCACCGTTCTGCAGATCTGAGCTTCAGTGTTACCCTGGATGGACATACAGCAGCTCTGGATAGCCAGCCATATCCATTACAAGTCCAAGATGTTTCCTATGCCCTGCTGGAGATATCTCTTCTTCAGGCCACCCATGCTTCCCACGAGACAAAATCAGGTAGCTGATGGAGCTGGGAGGTTGGAAAGCCAGGGGAGGTACCAGTGGCTGGCACCTGGTACCTGGAGAGCCTGCAAGCAGGGTCACCCACACCAGCCTCCAGCCTTCAGGAGATGCCAGCAGGCTTAAGGCTTTGACCAATTCCTTGGATGGAGGGATGCTGGTGGCCCAGGCATGGGAAGAGCCACTGTGTGCCAGGGTGCCAGCATCCCCTCAGCTGGGCTATCCCGGCAGATGGCAGCAGGGATGCATCACGGCCTGGCAATGCATGGGGATGTGCCTAGTGCCCCGACCTTGGAATAATCTTCAGTAGGATTAAGAGCTTAAATGTATCCGTGTAATTGCCAGGCCCCCGCTGAGCTGGAGAGAGTGTGAGTGCCAGCACAGGGAGGTAGTGCCCAGGCGTGCTTCTTCCTTCTTGCTGCCTGCTGCTGCCTCCTGCCATTGCCACTGCTGCTGGCACCACTGGGAGCCACCAACCCCCCTAAGTATGGATGACAGGAGGCTCAAGAGGGATGGTGCCCCTGCACTGACAAAGAATGGGCTCCAAAGGAGAATTTCAAGTGCGTAGAGCCCTGAGTGCACTGCCTGCATCTCTCTGGCACGCCTCATTCCTGCCAGACATCCCTCTGGATGCCCCTCTGGCATCCCTCTAACACTCACCAGCTCTGTGTCCAGGGAAGAACATGAAGCTGATCCTGTGTGTGCTTTGAGGAGTCAGGAGGATTGCCTGGGATGCCAGGGGCCAGGAAACTGTCCTGCCAGGCTGAACCTGGCAGGGTTGGTGATCCTTTAGGGTTTGTTCCTCTGCCAGGAGGGAGCAGAGCATGCAGTTTACCGTGTCTGCATCTGTAGAGTGCTTGGTGTGGGTTTTCAGCCCACATAAGAAATCAGAAGATATTCGGGGTTGTCAGAGGTGTCAGGCACCCCCAAGGAGCACCCAGGTGCTGGACTAAGGACACACAGAGCACTAGCGTGGCCCCTGCCCAGCCATGCCAGCATGGTGCCAGCACCCCATTCCCAGCCCCTCCGTCTGATGCGGGGCTTGGCACAGAGTGGGGAGCTGCCATCCCAGCCCCCTCACTGTCTGCCTAATGGTCCCTGACATTTAAATGAGATTTAGTGCTCAGCCCGATGCTGAATATTCATGAGCCCATGCGGCCCTGACAGCCCGGCTGGGGCTGCTCTCATGATTAATAATTTGTTTTTCCTTTTACTGTAAACCTCACCTGCACTCGCTGCTTGCTTTGGCACTGCCAGTTCTGTCGCTGCTGGGGAGCACCCACGCCCTGGCCCTGCAGGTCCTTCATCTCCCTACCTGCTGTGGGGCACCCACCACAGGGCCAGGCACTCTCAAGGACCCACCCAAGCACCAGGAACCTCTTCATTGCTCTTAGTGGGCCAAACCCTATGCACGGGAACAAATATCCTGCATGCTACCAGAGTAGAGGCAGCCCTGGATGTCTGGCCTCTGTAGTAATTTCAGTTGCCCTCACATAGAGACACCTTGGTGAGATCACAAACAAGTTTTGATGCTTTCTTGCTGGGCTCCCTCTCAGCTGGCAGCAGCTCATGTGGTGCTAATGCTTCCAGGCTCTCCCAAGTGGACAGGCGGGAGGTGAGTTGTCCACAAGCCCAGTTTCCAGGATGTGCTTTTGATGCTGTTCGTGGGGCCAGTGGCTAGTTCAGATGTTCCCTCTGCACACCCAGCACAGCAGTGTCCAGCCCCACCTTCGACACTGAGATCCCTTACATCTATTCCCAAGGTCACTGCTCCCAGGATCCTCACTTCTCATCTCACTGCTTGTAGTGGTGTCCTGGAGGTGTGTGCAGCAGCACGGCCAAGAGGGGCCAGCCCCAGGGAGCTCCCATGGGACCCAGGGGAAGCTGGGGGCCCAGACTGCTATCTCCCCTCTGGCTCAGTAGATCGGCTCCGGCAGCTCTGCACAAATTACATAAATATTCATGGAGAGCTGAAGGAAATGTGACTGTCCCGGCTGATTATACGCGCCTGTCCTGAAGGCTGCGTCTGCTCCCCAGGTACCGCTGGCCAAGCTGCTGTTTTATGGCGAGATATGGCAAGGGTACCCCATGCTGCCTACCTGCAGCGTGAGGCATGAAGCTGCTAGGGCTTCACACAGTGCTGGAACAAGGGCTGCAAGCTCAAGCCAAGGATGAGGCTTTTCCAGAGAAGTCTGAAGATGCCCAGGGTTTTCCCAGAGTGTCACACCAGTCTCTACACATGGCCCAGGGACTGCCCTGCGTGCAGGCGTGGTAAACTGCAGCCCAGTGACATGTTACATCCACTTTGGTGACTCTGGTATGTTCAGCACTGCCTCTGCTCCCTGGTGCTTTGGGCAGACATGGGCAGAGAGTGGGACAGAGCTTCTGAGAACAGCCCAGGGAGACTTCCCAGGGAGACAGCCCAGCTGGGATCTCTGCACGCTGTAGAGATTAATCCCCTGCAGACCTGAGCAAGGTGCTGGGCTAATAGCCTGATTTATTCCTTCCCATCTCCCTGGAGCACGGGAGGTTCCCCACTGTGTCCTGAACGACCTCATGCATAATACCATGCACAATCCTATTAATGCCGCCCCGCCACGCGCTCCCTGCTTAGTGCCGCCACTCGCCAATGCAATTTCCCCATGATATATGGGAAAAATAATTGAACTATATTTGAAAATATATTGAGAATTATGGCACGCACACGACGGGATTTATAGGGGCAATATTTCACAAAACCATAGCCCTGCACACCAAGGTGCCCGGTGTTTGCGGGGAGAGACCCATGGTCGTGGTGCGTGCATGTCCAGGGGGAACAGGTGCCACCACCCTCATGGGTCTCGCTAGGTGCCCGTGGGAGTCAGTACAGGGTGCAATGGGATCTGGCACAGACCTGTGCCCTGGGAGTAGGGTGGGTGTGCCCCAGGAGCAGGCAGTGTGTGCAGCAGGATGCAATACCCAAGTGCACTGGGAGTGGAGGAGGCATCTTCAGCCACACATGCAGCTGTGTGGACATGGCCACTGCCAACCAGAGCTTGGCTGAGCTTAATCCCCTCCCAGTGGGAGGGAGGAAATGCTCCTGGCATCGTGCTGCCTGCTCAGCTGCATGGCCCAGCTCACTGTGCCAGGTGGCCAGTTAGCCACATGCTGGATCCCCTGGCCTGCTCTGAGGTGTCCCCTCGAGGGACTGGTGGCTCCCCACTCTGAAGGAGGTAGGGAAGGGGCTGAGGGCTCTGCACAGAACTTCCAGACCTGTGATCCTCTACAGCTGCCTCTCTAGCCCCTTCAACCCCTACACTGCCCTGCCTGCAGAGGGGCATTTCCTGCCTGACTCTGGATGCCCGATGCAGTGACAGGGCACAGGGGATACATCTTTTCCCTTGTCGTCCCACCTCTGCCCTCTGCATAGCCCCTCTGTTCTCTGGTCAAATGCCCCAGGCACCCCTGCCTGCACAGTGCCCCCCCACGCCCAGGTTGCCATGCCGGGCACGTCCTCAGCACCGTGGGTGCCGCTGGCACAGGTGCCGCGGGGAACATTAATCTTTAATTTCCTGTCAAAGCCTCTCGCTGGAGAGAGCAGCACCTGGCATGGGGGTACAGCAGATGCCTGCTGTGATGGGGGGCCAGGAGACAAGCTGCCCCGGGCACAGAGGGTTCAGATGGGACACTCAGCCCTCTGTTGTGTCCCACAGCTGCTCAGCCCTGTGCCTGAGGCAGGCAGGGGAGCAGCAGCAGCAGATGTGTGCTTGCCTACAGGAATGAAGAGGAGAGAGGCAGCTATGTTGCCCAGATGGAGAAGCTCCCCCAGGACCACTGGCTGCCAAGGCTGGGGAGGGAGATGACCCTGTGGGAAGCCCACTCTCTCCCTGGCCCTGGCTGACCCAGCTGTCCTCATGGCTGCCCCTGGATGGGGAGCATGCAAGCATGGGACGAGATTTGCTGTCAGCTCTCAGGGCTGAGGGGTCACAAAGCCTTCATCCCTGTGGCCCACTGAAGGGATCCCAGAGCATCACTGTCTGGAGGAAACTCCCAGCATGCCCTGGGGAAGGGGAACTATAAATAGCTGCTCAGTGAAGGGCGGAGGGGGACTGTTTGGGAAGCTGCTTTGTGAACAGGACAAAGAAGAGGCATCTTTACACTTGCTCTTCATTAGCTGCCTTCCTCTGGCTGGCCGGGCCAGGATGCGCTCACATCGAACGACAGCAGGATGTAGCTGTCGGTGTCAAGGACGCGAACAATAAGGGCTTTAAATAGCAGCACTGCCTTTGAAACTCACTCGCCTGCGCCACAGACAGAGCCCAGGAAAATTGTGCGGCACAAGAAACCAGGGATATGGGAGCAGGGGTGCACTCACCCCAAGGAAGGCATCCCCAGTGCCACAGCTGCTGCCCGTAGGCAGGTGGTCTGTGACCAGAACATGTGGAGCCCTGCCCAGAAGTGTCACAGGATGCCTGGGCAGATGCATTCCAGCCCCTCTGGTAGATGCCAGGCAGCAATGTTCAAAGCCCTCAGTGCATGGTCCCCTGAAATCAGTTAATTGGAAGTACCTCCCTGTGCTGCCAGAAAGCTTCCTCTTGGTTGCTGTTTCCTTTCCTCCTGCTCTGGCTCCTGGGCTCTGAAATCCTCCCACCTTCCAATAGGAGACGAAAGAGCCCTGAGGGACTGCTGGTGGCATTCCTTCCATGCTGGGCATGGAGGAACCTCTTCATCCCCATCAGGTTGAACCAAACAGCCAAGCAGCATCATTTGGTGGCACGTGAGATGGAAAAAGAAGATGCTTTGCTGTCCTGGGGAGCCCAGCTCCGTGCTGTCCCAGTGCAGGACAGCCCTGGGTTGGACCTGGGGTAAGGTGCTTGGGAGCAGCACATTGGACTGGTGGAGAGAGATCGGAGCCAGCGAGCCACGTGTGAGCACGTGCGTGTGCACGGGGCAGGGGGGGGCGGCTGTGCATATTAGCAGGCCCTTAAATCAACACAGCACTTCAGACAGGAAGGAAATAGGCTTTGCCGACGGCAGGAGCGGCACTTGCTTTGTGCACATTACAGAACATCAGGAAAATGTCAAATTTACATAAAAATGATACAAACTCATTGGAAGAAACATGCATCCAATTATCGGCCCCAGCGCTGGCACGGCTCCGCAGCCAGAGGCTGGCCTGTGGCTGGCTGCAAGGGACCCAGCCCCGGGCCACGCATTTCATCTCTGGGTGTTTAACATCAAAGCTGCAAACAGCCTCAGCTCAGTTGGCCACCTCACCCGCTCCCTCCCACCATGCCACTGCCACAGCCACTGCCACTGCCACAGCCACTGCCACAGCTGCACCACTCGGGCACGCAGGGTGCAGGGCAGGGGTTGTAGTGCCCGGCTGAGGCTGGGTGGGATTCAGTCCCGCTCCTGCCATCTCCAGTGGGGAAGGGGCTGTGTGATTGATTGCAGCACCCCTGTATGGCAGGGGCATTGAGCTGAGCAGCCTGGAGTAGCAGGGATGGAGAGCTTGCTCATGCAAAAACACCCAGAGATTTTTTTCTGGCACCACATTGGGACCCCATTCCTGGCTCTGTGCTAGGCTGTCCCAGTGGGCCCTTCCCTCCTTTCTGTTCCCTCAGTATGGCCACTGGCATCCCCAGGGCTGGGGGAAGCACATCTGGCCCATCCCTCCTGCTGTGACCCCTCAGCTGGGCAACATGGACTAGGCACAACAGCCTGCATTCTCTGGGGGCTGGGAGCACCCAGGGGGACCAGGGATAAACATGGGGATGTGGCCAGAGGGTGCCCTCACCTCAGTGGGTGCCCTCCAGCCTTTCCTGTACTGGCATCACACCCTCCTGCCCAGGATTGATGGCCCATCCTGCAGCCCCTTCCCGGCACACTGAACTCTACATTTCTGTCCCCAACATCCGACGGGATTGATGTCTCACTGAGCGTAAGCAGCGGCTGTAACTCATGCCCGGGAGCAGGTCTCCCGGCTCGTTACTCACTGGGCACAGTCACCACATGAGTTACAGCTCTGCCTCGTGCTGGGACACCTCAGTAGTGAGGGATCAGGGCAGGGGTGAAAATGGCTGAGGCAGGGCTGGGGCAGGGGGTGAACCTCTCGCTCTAAGTTGGCTCTCCAAGCCATCCCTCAGGCTGGCATCGCCAGCACACCCTCATGCAACCTTCTGACTGCCTCTGTCCCTGGCTGGGAGGTGGGCACACATGGCCCTGAGGAGCGATGCTGGGGTCCCGGCCAGGGGTGGAGGGTGGCACCACAGCTGGGATTCCCCGTACCACACCCGCCAGCTGGTGCCCAGGCTGCAGCATGCGGGGGAGGCTGACGAGCTGTTAATTACAGGTGCTGCTTGGCTGGTGCAGCGCATCTCTGCTGCTCGGCTGGCAGAGCCGTGCGGCGGGTGACACACTCCATGATAAATTGATATCCCGTTTAGCATCAATTTTCCCTTCTCTGGTGGCAGACAGCTGTGCTAATGGGATGGGACAAGTGAAAATGAAATAACAGGCCCTGAGCACACCGGCACACGCTGCACTGTTGGCACTACTGCATGGCTGTCACTCCCCAAGAGACAGGCAGGACCCCACGCACCCTGGTGTGGGAGAACCACAGGGCTGGCAGCCTCCAGGCTGAGCTGCCTTCATCATAGTTGCTGGTGCCCACCCAGGGTGGCTTTGTGACGTGTGGTGTGTCAGCACTAGGTACCACCAACTCTGGCATTTGCAGCACCTGGAGAAGCTGCTCGTTTCAGTGGGCTTTGAGGCTGGCACAGGAAGGGGGCTAGCTGCAGCATGACCAGTTCTCGATGGTCAGTGTGAAACTGAGCGGTGTCTGCATCCGCTTGGTGTTTGCAATGCATTTAGAGGGCGGCGACTTGGCACACTTCTTACAGCACAGCTTCAGACCAGTGAAGGATTTGGTTGGCATTTGGTGCCAATGCTATATTGGGTATTTGCAATGCACACAATGCCTGAGCTGATGTGTGCAGCATTCCCAGTGCCTGCACCAGATTTGGTGTTTGCAATAGCCTGTGGCACTCTGTACCCACACGCACGCTCTTTTCAGTGCATTCAGCACCAGCCACATGCTTGTTATCAGTAGTGTATTTGTCAAATTGGTGCCTGCAGTGTGTTTGCAGTCATGGTGTATGCAGCGCTTGATGCCCACAGTTTGCTTGATAATTGCAGAGTGCTCAGCACTTAATACCTGTGGCACCATTGTTATTTACACAGCCCTTACACTCTGTCAGCAGTGCTCAGCATACACAGCGTGCTCAGGGCGTGCACCCTGCCGCTGATGATGTTTGCAGCACCTTCAGTATCTGGTGTCAGCTGTGGTTTTGTGTTTGCCAAGCGCTCAGCAATCTCTCCATTCAAGGTGTGCTCTGCGTCTGTTCGACTTGGCATTTGTGGCGTAGCCTGTGTTCACACCAGCCAGGTCTTTGCTGTGTGCTCAGTATTTTGATTCCTGTGGTGTGATGAGTGTTCACAGCAGACTGCTGGCGCTGTGGTTGGTGCCCAGCACCAGTGTACGTGCAGTGCTCACAGTGGGCTCAGCCTTGGTGTGCTCAGCATGCCTGCAGCATGCTCTTGCTGCCCGTGCATCCCTGCTTGCTCCCGCAGGTGTGAACTCTTGCCCTGCATCCCACCCCAGTGCCCAATGTGCTGCTCACTGTCAGAATGCTCTGTAAGTGCAGCCCACGATGTGGTCAGCACAAAGTTCCTGATGCTTTTGCCATTTACAGAGCTTGCTGCACAGTGTTAGTGGTGTTCCTGCTACCCAGCCTGTGCTTGGTGCCGGATACTGGCCTGCTTTGGAGCAGCTGCACAGTCTGTGTGCACTGCTAGCACCAGCTCTTGCATTAGCAGCGCCACCAGCCTCTGCTGTCCCTGTTGAGGCTCACTCCAGTGCACTCAGAACTCACAGTTCCTTGTGCATACCATGTTCAGAGCTCAGTTTTCAGTGTCTGTGGCACATGTGTCACCAGCGATGCCCTCTGTGCTCAGCATCAGCTGCCAGTTTGCAAGGAGCTGGTGCTTGGTGTTTGATGTTGACGTTTGCAATGCCCCAGCTCACCCTTGGTGTCGATGTTTCCAGGATGCTCATCAGTCGGATGTTTTCCCTATTTGCAGTATGCTGCAGATGAAGTCCAGTGAGATGTTTGGAGTTCGCGACATGCGCTTGGTGCCAGCAGCATGCCTGGGATTTGGAGCACACAGGGTGCTGAAGGCACCAGTTCCTCAATCCCCGGCACAGTGCATGTGCCGTGTTTGCCATGTGCTCTACAGCCAGGTGGACACTTGCCTTGCTGTCAACACTTATGGCCAATGTAGGGGCCCATGCAGTGTGCTCGGTGGCCAGATGTGTGCTGTGCCTATGGTGTACTCAGTCCAGGTCCCCTTCCCAGTCCTGTCTCCAACTTCCCACTCACCTTGCAGACCCAGTCTGTCCACCACATCTCCACCAGCCCTCAAGGGGAAGGAGCAGTCCCAGACTCCCAGACACTTAGCCCAGCAGCCTGGGGCGGGCAGGCAGGGTGTCCCCACCATATATGCCATCAGTGGAGCTATGGAATTAAGGCTGAGGTTTTAATCACACAAATGTTGGAAAATGGGGAGCGATGGTTCCCATGGTAACACTAACTCTGCCCCTTGCCCGTGGCGCATGGCTGTGCACACGCAGGACCATCATGGGCACCATGCAGCTGAGCTATGGCTATCTGGGGAACCATAACTCCCATACTCCTGACTTGGGTGCATTTAAAACCTCAGCCCTATTGCTGTGCTGAGGCAGCTCTGCTGGCAGTTTACGACTCTGTTGTTTTTAGGAAAGCCAAATTGGAAGCAGGAGCTGCCTCGGTGAAGTACTGCAGATGGGACAGAAGGAGCAGTCCAGGGCCAGGAGGAGCCACAGGGTGCTTCACCGGCACTGGGTGCCAATGACTGCAGGGGTCAGGGCAGGATGGGGCCCGTGGGCACAGCTGAGCGTGAGGGAGCAGCTGAATTATGTCTCTCAGGGCAGATCTGCATGTTCTGCTGGCTGGGCACACTCCCATCCCTCAGGGCCAGAGATGGGATGGGAGGAGTGGGATGCATGGGTACCAGCCCTGCTGCCCAGTGTGGGTACTCCTGGAGTGCCAGCATTTCCTATGCCCTACACTGGGACTACTTGCAGGCTGCATTTCTCCAGAGGTGTCTGAAGAACCTGGTGATGGGCTTCCTGACAACTGCTGGGTTGGCCTTCAGTCCTGCTGTATTCATCACCCTTCCACTCTCATGCTAGTGCACAAGAGACCTCCCGGGTGCAGGGTCATGGCTGTTTGGAGTGGGATGGGGCTCTTATCCTCCCTGCACACTGCCTTTCCAGTGTGGCACAGCTGTTGGCATGTCCCCTTGGCTGTGAGATGACATTCCAGTTGTGCCAGCTATGTTCAGCAGCAGTGCTACCCATGCCTGCAGCTGTTCATGCCAGCATGCCAGCCCTGATGGGGGTGTGCCAGGGCTGGCGCTGTCAAGGCAGGACAGGGACACACAGCTGGTGCTTGGGGGCTGCACATTGTGGTTTTGGGTCACCCAAGCATGGACCCCACTGCTATTGAGGCCACTCACAGCTGGCTGCAGGGTGGTCCTCCAGGCCCAGTCCAGTTCATCCGTCCAAGCATTCCCTGCCTATAAATCAGAAGCTGTTGGTAGGCGACCTTAGGAACTCAAGCTTCTCCCAAATCCTCTTCCCTGAGGGTTTCCTGGCCTGCCTTGTGATCAGGAAGGACCGTGGCTGTGGTGAGCTGCCTGCCCTCCAGTCACCTTTGCTCAGTTGTCACTTGGGAGGGAGTTAAGCAAGGAGTCACCCTGCTCACAGCAGCGCTGGGTGAAGCTTGTCTATCTCCAGCTGCACTGGCTGGAGCATCTCCCAGTGCTGCCCTCTCTGCCCAACTGCTGCAGCTCCATAATGTATTCATCCCAGGATGCCCTGGTGCAGCTGCAATATAATTATTGGAGTTTATTACACCATTAACTTTAAAATTTTATAAACCACCAGGCAGGTGACAAGTGGTGGAGGAGGGGGGTTTCAGGCTGTGGACAGAGGGGCTGTGAGGGAAATAGTTCTGGGGACTGTCCCAGCAAAGTGCTGAGCCTGTTTCCCTGCCATGCCAGAGTTTTTGCTAGCAGTGCAAGCCCAGTGGCACCCCAGGAGGGTGCACCACTGCCAAGTTGCTCAGCACAGTGTGGCCATGTGCCAGCCTGCCCGGCTGCCCTCCTCAAGATGGCAGGGAGAAGGGAGAACCAACCAGCTGCAGCAATAAAAGGCTATAAAACCAAATGACTGTCTCTGCACACTGCAGTGATGGCTCTCAGGGTGTCTTCCCCTTCCTAACAGTGCTGAGGGCAGGAGGGGCTGTGCACATCCCATTGCCCATGCACAGAGCTGCTCCCTGGTCACGTCTGCGACAGCCTTTCCAGCCGTGGGGGATGCTCTGAGGGTGGTGAGGCCATTTCCTCCACTCCTCCCACGCAGGATTGGCAGGCAGCGTCAGCCGAGCCTGACCTCCTGCTGGTCATGGGCCAGCGAGCATTGCCAGATCCGGAGTCACGAGATGGGTGCTGGGTGGAACATCCTCCTGGGGATGCTGGGATTTGGGAGGCTTTTACATTTTCTTTCTCTCCGTGAGAATGCTTGTGCAGTGCAATCAGGCTCAGTCTGTTGGTGGTTTGTACTGACAGGGTCAGAGTAGAACACGGACAGGGGGTGCTGGCTTTCAGCCTGGCAGAGCCAGGGCAGTGCAGGTCTATGGCATGTGAGGTGTCTCAGATGGAGACCAGAAGCAGGGGCTGCTGCACACGGGAGGGAACTTCACAGTGTCCATTGCCTGCTGCCTCTTCCTGTGCACAGGAAGAGCTGGCTGGGTGAGCATTTCTGGGAAGAGGAATTCAGGAGGGTGGCAATGGGGATCTCACTGCTCACTAGGGTTAAATAGCATGGAATTAGCCTGGGCTCAGCACAAAAACCCTTTTCTCCCATGACTGGGCAGGGATTGGAGCCATCATCCCATTGAGTGTCCCGAGATCTAACCCAGCTCTGATGCGGGCATTGTCCTCTCAACCATCAGATGCTCCGACACCCAGATCCTAGTGAAACCCACTCCTTAAATTCCTGAAGGCTGGACCTCAAAAGCCACATAAACTCAGTGTTGTTTTCTTGGCAGCAGCAAAAGGTGTCCAGGGCACCTTGTGCGAGCTCATGCACACAGCTTACAAAAGAGACTTTGTAATTGAGGTTTTGCGCTTAATGAAGGAATAAATTGAATGGGAGTGTTGTCTTTAATTGGGGTGTTGCATTAATTAAGGTATTGCACTTAACTGGGGTAAAGCATTTAATAAGGTATTGTGTTTAATCGGGGTAGTTTACGTAAATAGGGTCAGTGCGTTAATGGGGTGCTGCATCTCCCATGTATCTGCTGGCCCTGGCAGACTTTTCATCTGTCACAATGGGCCAAACTGGGGACCAGGACCACCAGTGAGGCTGGTCTGCACACTAGAGCTGTCATCTTCCCCATCCCAGCAAGATGCAGCTGGTAACAGTGCTCAAATCAATGGCTCTGCTCCTATCCTGGTGTGTACAGCTGCCTCCCACCATTCCCAGCCCCAGCACTCCCAGTGAGTGCAGGAGGATGGTGCAGAGGTTTCAGGAAGTGGGGTGCAGGCAGCATTACTGCTCCTGTAGCCCACTCACAGCCAGCTCCACAGCAGGCAGTGATGCCTGGCATGCTCATCACACTGTCACCAGCCCTGCTCTCCTGTAATTGGAGTGGACATCTTGTCATCCCACATCTCCCCACAGCCAAGGCACTTGCTGTCCTTACTGTGGAGCCTGACCTGCTGGGCAGGTGCCGGCAGCATGCCGAGGAGGCCATGGAAGGAGGCTGTTCTTGTTAAACCAACGTGTTTGCAAGGGTCTCAGAGGATACAACTTACATGAGGCAGAGCTGAGTGCTGCGGCCAGCTGGGCTCCGCAGTCACGTTCCCTTCAATTAGATCAAAAGTAATGATTGCCCCAGATCCACTTCCCTCTGGGCATGGGGCCGTGGCCAGCATCAACTCTGGAGTGTGAGGAGCTGGCGAGGAAGATGTAGCAGCCAGCTCACAGGCTTGGGCTGGCAGTAGAAGCACTCAGAAAGCTGGATCCATATCCCAGCCAGTTTGTCCTAGCAGAGTACCAGGTGGGGGAGCTCCATGATGGGAGTCTTCCATTGGACAGCTGCCTGCTGACCACCCAGGTCTGTAACTGTTCGGTCACCAATGTCCCCCACCCTTCTGGGCTGCCCCTGCCATGTCACTCTTGGTCCCTTGGGCTGATCCTCTGCATCCCTCCTGAGGAGCTGCAGCCCTGCAGGCTGGCTGGGGGGGGCAAGCTCACTGCAGTGGCACAGCACCAGTGCTGGAATGCAGTGGGAGTTTGGGTCTTGGTATGGAAAAATGTCAATCCATTGGCTGAGTGACAAGAAAGGGAAATCACAACCAAACCCACATCTGAACTGGGCTAAGAATAGAAAAGCCAGTGCCTGTGTCTTGGAGGGGATGAATCACCATGTGGATGCTGGAGGGCGCCACAGCAGGGTCACATTCACCAAGCATCCCTCCAGACTGTGAGGCTTCTTCCATGTGTAGACTTCACCTATCTCCTGCTGCATTCTGTGGATGTGTCAGAGTCCTGATGTTGCAGAAAGCCCCCTTCTTAAATGCTCAGTTATTTTGTTCATGGATGCCGCCTCTCAACCTCTGCTCTCACCCAAACCTCCAGTGTCTCCATCTGGTCTCCATCACTGTTTTCTGTTACTGCCATCCTCTATACTCTTTACAATTAGTTTGGATTTTTCTTGATGTGTGTCCCAGACCAGACACAGGGCTCCCAGTAAGGCCTTGCCGCCAGCAAACACTTCAGATGCCTCACGAATGATTCTCCTTCTCATGCAGCCCTGAGCAACATTGTCCTTTTCGCTGAGTTCAGTGCAGTTGCAGGGCTGCCAGACATCCCATATTAAACTGATAGATTCCATATCCCAAATGGATGAGGTTTCTCCTATTTTCTCCTAACTCACAGCTGCTTTTCCAAGCATCTGCCTGGCTGCTGGGCATCTGGAAACACCGCTCCTGCTCGCACAGATAACTGCACCTGCAGAACACGTCCTGCCTGAGGGTTATGCCCCTCTGCATGCCTTGTTTATCCACCTGGGATTGTCCTGGGGTTTGGTGTTAAACTCAGACAAGCTGATGTTGAGCAGTTGTGCCCACTGCTGAGCCAGGCTCTGTCCTGTCCTCCTGCCCACTTGGCAGCCCTGCCCTCCAGCCGCTCGCCCTCTGCTTGCTGGGCAGATTTGCTTCCTGCCCCAGCCCAGCTCTTGTCCTTTTGAATTGTATCTGATTGTTTTCAGGCCATTTCTCCGATTTGTCAACATCATTTTTAATTCCACTCCTGTCTTCCCTGGCACCCGCAGCCTCCCCCCATCATCTGAGTGTAGTACATGGGCCGTGTGCCAAGTCCCTGATGATCAGCGTTCCCCTGGCTGGGGGGACACAGGGGTAAGCAGGAGAGACTCCACTTTCCCAATCTGCTGGCAAGCCCTCGTCTGGCTCTCCCATCCTGTTGGCTTGCTTGCACGCTGGCTAGTGAAGTCAGCACAGGAGCCCAGGGCATTGTGCTTCTCCTGACTGTTAGCATCATATTCAGGGACAGGATGAAGGACCATCAGGGGGCATACAGACTCTGTAGCTGCATGTGGCCAGGTGAAGGGGCAGATGAGCCCTACTACGCACCACAGAGTCCCCCATGTGGTCTCATGCCCCCCATGTGCAGGCACTCAGCTGCAGGTGAGATGCTCCAGTGTGGAACCTTGGGGACCTGCAGACATGTCGGCAAAGGGCAGCATCAGCCATTCCTAGCTCGTGCTTTGTTCTCTGCCTTGTCTGAAGTGAGTAGAAAGCAGTCCCTAAGCCCTGGTGCCCATCTTCCCAAGCCGTGCTGCTTCCCAACTCCCTGCACCTCCATCCCACTGTCTCTCCCAGCATGCTCTGTATTCCAGAGCTCCCTGGCTGTGAAGCCATAGTCCTCCCCTCTCCATGGCTTGTAAAAGGCCTGCAGCTGGAGCTGGGGATGGGGCTTGTGCTGTGGGTGCCACTCATTTGGGCACAGCTTGATCCCAGCCCACCCTGGCTGCACTCTAGCCTTGGGAAATCCTGCAAGGGGATGAGTCCCCAACCCCTATTTGCCCTTGCTGGGTGGATAGGCAGGAGCAGAGTACAGAAGAGGAGAGCCAGGAAAGGAGACGGGAGAGGACTTACCTCTTTGGCCACACAGGAGAAGATCATGCTGTGGGGATGGTGCTGAGACATGTCCCCAGTCCAGGTGGCAGTTTATAATGGAACTGAAGACGCCCAGAGAAAGCAGGCGTATGTGATCCCCTTGGTATGGGCGACAGGGTCCTGTGGGGAGCCAAGGGACAGTCCTGCTCCCCTGCCATGACTGTCCAGCCCCCAGGACACTGGGCTCCAGCTGGTCCTACACTCGCAGAGGTCAGTTTGCCCGGTACCTCAGGTCTGCGCTTATGGGGTGACCTGCCTGGCAGATCCTCCATGCCCTCATGTCCCTCACCACCACAGCACCTGACAGGCGCGGTCAGGGACTACACATCCAACTCTGCATTCCAAAGACCCAGGGCTGGCCATTGCCTCATTCCATGGAAACTCCTTGCCATAGGATCAGACCCTTTCTGCCCATGGTCCTTGCTGGGCCAAGCATTCCCCAGAGGGCTAAGGGTCCCTGTGGAAGCAACTGGGATCCGGTGGCTATGTGGCTGGGGCATCTGTGGTAGCAGCAGGACTTGGGTCACCTGCCCAGCCTACTCCTACCATGTCTTTCTGAGCTGGAGGTACAGGGCTGGCACGTGAATGCTGCATCCCTTGGGCAGGAAGAAACAGGCTGCTGGGGCTGTGCGTGCTCCTTGCCGGAGGCAGCCTATCATGCTGTATTGACCCACACAGAGGCAGAAACATGTGTGCCATGCACAGATCGATGGGAAGATTGAAGATGCATGTGCGCTTGCTGGACGACTGGGGAAAGCTCTGCCGTTGGCATTGGCAGCACAGTGAAGGTCATGCTGACCTGCGGCGCAGTCCCCGAGGAGAGGCGAGGCCTCTTGTCGCGCTCATGGGCGGCTGTCTCATCACTTGTCCTCCAGAGACCCTGGATTCCCTGCCAGGCACGCACCTTCTCAGCAGAGCCATGTCTGCTAGGGGGGGTACCCAGTGCTGGGCTTGTTCTGGGGACAGGGAGCTGGTGTTTTGCCCACCACTGTGCCACAGGGCAGTGTCACAGAGGGTTGCTTGACTTGTGAGTAAGTGGGTTGGTTCAGCCTTTTTAGCTGTGCAAACCCTCCATCACCAGCTGGTGACACCAAGGCAGGAAGCTGGGAAAGATCAAAACTTGCTGGCAGAGATGCTGTGCATTGGGGGCAGACAGACCCAGGTGCCATGTGGTTAGTGCCTCAAGGTTGAACCCATCACCTCATGACTGAGCCACAAAAGCAGAGCCCCACTGCCGCGGGGAGGACAGGGCAGGAGGATGCCCTGCTTGTCACGCTGCCTGCAGGGCAGTGCTACCGCGGGGGCTGGGTGCTGCTTGGGGCTCTGCGCAGGGTCGACGCCCTGGAGGGAGCAGACCCCGAGAGGAGCAAGGGCTCGGCAGGGCAGGACAGGGTGAGGGCTACCCCGGCTCAGCCTTTCTAGCAGAGGTGGTCGCTGCCTCTGGTGCGCCCCACTTCTTGCGCGCTGCCGTGGAACAATGAGGAGCAGCGAGGGAGGGAGGGAAAGGGGGCAGAAATGAAGCCGGAGGAGCCCATCCCGGGTGCATAGCGAGCGCAGCGGAGAGAGGGGCGGCGGACACGGGGCGCGGGAGGCGATACTGCCGCCCTCTCGGCTCCGGGGCACCGAGGGAGCACGGCGGGGGCGGGGGGAGGCGCGGGAAAGTCCGCCCCCGGCACCCCGTGCTCAGCCCCGCTCCGGCGGCGCCCCTCGCCGGCCGGATCCTGCCGGNCGCTCGGCACGGCTCGGCTCCGGCAGCCCCCAAGCCATTCAAACAAGTGGCTCCGGCAGCACTTCGGGGCCGGAGCTGGGGAGCGGGCGCAGCGTGGCTCCCTGCCCCGGAGGCGCCGGGCCCTTCACACTGCCTCTTTTCTCTGACGCTTGCTCTTTATTTGACGATGAAATAATGTTGACATGTCTTGAATTATTAAGTATTCCCTGGATTTTATTAGCACATGATGCCTAAATGCTGCCTGTATCTGCTGGGGTCTTAACCAGAGAGGAGCGAAGGAGAGAGGCAGAGAAACAGAGCGAGGGAGAGGAGAGAGAGGGGTTTTTGACAGCTGTATTTGTGCTGATAAGCGAAGGCATAAGGAGACGATCGACTAGTGAGACAAGAGGGAAGCGGCGGCTCGGAGCTGCTGAGAGGGGCTGCGCTTCCCTCCCGAGACGGCTCGGCCCTCCCGGTGCCGTGCTGGGGCTTGGGAGGGACCCGAACCCCCTCCCAGCGCCTGGCGGGGCTCTCGGCCGGTGCCTGTGCCAGGGGGCAGCTCGCTGGCTGGGCACACCAGCTGCACGGGGCAGATGCCGATTGAGATCGTGTGTAAAATCAAATTTGCTGAAGAAGATGAGAAGCAGAAGGAGAAAGAAGAAGGGGACAAGGAGAGCCTGATCGAGGAGCCTGCCCGGCCCCGATCCCGGGATCTGGCCACCTTTGCCAGCACGAGCACGCTGCACGGCTTGGGACACATCTGCCGCTCGGGACGGCTGGGCGTGCGCCAAACCCTCTGGGCACTTGCCTTCCTGGCCTCGCTCGCCTTCTTCCTCTACCAGGCAGCCAAGTCAGCGCTGCTCTACCTGGAGCACCCCCACGTCATGGCCCTGGACGAGGAGGCCATCCGCGAGATGGTCTTCCCCGCCATCACCATCTGCAACATTAACCGCTACCGCCACTCGGCACTCACCGACGCTGACATCTTCCACTTAGCCAACATGACTGGGTTGCCCCCCAAGGACCGGGATGGTCACAAGGCCACAGACCTGCTCTACCCTGACCCCGACATGGCTGACATTGTCAACCGCACCGGCCACCAGCTCGACGACATGCTCAAGAGCTGCAACTTCAGCGGCGAGAACTGCTCATCCCGTGATTTCACTGTGGTGAGTGCACACCTGGCTCAGCTTCCCTAGGGGCCCCTACCAGCATGGGGGCACCCACCCGTCCATGTCGCACCGGAGTAGAGCTCCCTGCCTCACTCCGGCTGCTGAAGTTTGCATCTCTCTCTGTTTGAGTTTCCCTCCAAGTTTCACACGGAGAGAGGGAGAGGATCCTCCGTGGGAGCTCTCAGCAGGGCTCTGCGCCACAGGACTGTCGGCAGGTCTGTGCCTGAGGGGCTCACGGGCAGGAGCCATGGTGGGTGAGCAGCAGGGTTCAGCAGTCCCCAGGGTGGGTGTGCAGCAGCCAGGGGGAAAGCTATGGCACAGAGTCCTGATCCAGCCTGCTCTTGCTCCAGATTAAAGTGTCCTGATGCAGGGTGCTTTATTCAGCGAGAGGGGCTGGAGAAGGGGGGCAGGCAGAGCCCCCTTTGCACATAGGGGAATTTTCCTGCATTTTACGAGATTAGCACTGGGATGTGTGTAAATGTGGAGGCTGCCGGCGTTGCACATGCACGTGTGCACATGCCGAACACAAGTGCCGAGCTGCTCCGCTCTGGAGGCATGTCTCGAGCCAGGCGAGCGGGGGGCTGCCCGGGGCTGCCCACTCACTGCCCGGGACTGGCAGCAGGGCCTCTTCCAAGCAGCGCCCAGTCTGCCCAGGCAGAGAGCCCCTGGCCGACCGCCGCCAGTGTGCAGCTCTCACTAATATTGAGCCTAGAATCACAAATCCCCACTGTGGTTTGGGAAAATAAATGTGCTGAACGGGCGGAATACCTGATGGGACCCTTTTCAAACCTTAATGACTCTGGAAATGAGCCGCCTCTCTCCTACGGCTGCCAGGGGCTACTGCTCAGCTGGCTCCCGCGTTCTCAGGAGCTGTGCTGCCAGCCGGACCCCGCTCGGTGCCGGGGAATGGGGTGTGATGCCATGGGCTGTGCAGGATTCTGGGGAAGAGAGGAGGCTCCGTGGGGCTGGAAATGGCTGATGCAGCATGTTCCGTTTCACTTCGTGCCCATCGGTACAACGCCTGCTCAATGTGCAGAGTGATGCTGTCTCTGGGAAGGAGACCTTTGTGGGGGGGAATCCCTGTGCGGGGGCTGGTGGTGGCATGGGGCACTGCAGTGGAGTGAGAAGGAGTGGGGGACAGCGGGCAGGCAGGCAGCCCCATTCCTCCTGGGGATTTGCTGGGCTCTGTGCCGGCTGTACACCGGCTGCTTGAGTTTGCCGGGGAGCAGTGTGGTTCAGCAGGGTTTGGGGCAGGAAGCTCTGGTGCTGGACAGTCCTGCACGTGGCTTGGCCATGCTGACTCCAGCCCTGGGATCCTCCTGGAGTATCCTGCACAGCTATGGTTTATGGGGGAGGCAGCAAGCCCAGCCTTGTGCTGGGCAGTGGCACAGTGTGGCAACGGGATTTGAGCCACACTGTGATGTTGGCAGGGCAGAGCTCAGGTAGATGGGGCAGTACAGGCTTCCCACAGCATGGACAGAGTGTATGGCATGCACTGTGCTGCGTGGCAGTGAAGGGTGACCACCAGGACAGTCACTGGGACCCAGTTTCTCAGAGTGTGGCCAGGCAGGACCAGCTGGCCTGCCTACCTCATCTGCTTGTGATTGTGCCCTGGGGATGCCCAGGCAGCCGGGCTCTGGTGCGCCGGCACCCTGCACTTTCAGGCATAAGAATGGGCACAGCTGACCTGTGAGCTCATGGCCAAAGAAGGAGACTATAGGGCTCCTAAAGCCTCCATCCACCCTGCCCACAGCTCAACATTTCTGGCCTTTGAGGCGTCAGGAGTTGTCAGCAGAAAGGGGTGTAGCTGTCACCTCTCACTTGCCTGGAGCAAAGGGGTGAACCTGGGGCAGAAGAGGCTGCAGAGATGGGTGTGGGGAGGGATGGGTGAAGATGTGATATGCCTCTCTGCCACATAACGTCCCAAAACCTTGCCAGGCAGTGGGACCTGTCAAGGCATCACACCATTTGCAGCTGGAGCCTTCTACTCCCGTTCCCTGAGCCAAATCGGTCCCTTGTGCCTCCTGGGAATGACTGAAACACAGCACAGGCTTATTGGCAGGCAGGTTGAGTCCCAGCTGTGCTGTGTGGGCTTGGGCACTCCTGTGCCTCGTAGCTGTGCCCCCCTCAGTGAAGGGGCACCCAGGCTGTTCATGTGGCAGGGAGCTCCAAGATTTGCTGGTCCCATTTCTGGGTCCCCATGTGAGCCTTCATGTTCAGAAAGCTTTTGTGCCCGCTCTGCTGTGGGCGAGTGTGCGAGTCACAGCGTGTCCTAGCAGTGATGGAGGGCTCCCAGACTGCAGCACATCCCAGTAGGGCAAATGGCTTGGGGGTCCCAGGGCACCCAGCCCACAGAGAGCAGCCTCTGTAGCAGAGGCTGACCCCTGGCAATACAGGAGGAGGGAAGGAGCTTTCCATGAAGCCATGCTTGCAGGAGTTCAGGAGTCTTTCCTTCCGTCTGGGCATAAGGTGGACTTTGTCCAGAGGCTGGAAGTTTTTCAGCACGAGAGTGGCCAAGCTGTGGGGCTGTCGCTGACTGCTTGTCCAAGACCTGGAGCAGCACTAGGGCTTGAGCATGTCCCCTTGCACTGCCGCTTGCAGCCCGTGCTCACACAATAAATAACTTGTGCGGATCCTTTAAGTAAGAGCCGTGAGTGGTAAATGATCTTCCCCTATTCAACGTCACAAATCCACATTCTTTATGGGACAGCAAATTAAGAAACTATCGGGAAAAAAAAATCCCCAGCGTAAGCATCTTCCATGTAATAAAGCCCGGCTGGGCTGTAAATCTCCCCAGCGGCAGGGACAACCCTGAGCCGCAGCGAGGCTCCCTGCAGCCCCGCTGAAAAATGTGCCCCCTGTGCCGGCTGCAAGGGGGCCGTGCTGGAGCCCCGGCAGAGCCTCCTTTGACCCCATTGAGCTGTGCCGTGCTCCGCAGCCCCCAGTCTCTGCTGTGCTCGGGGGCACTGCCCAGTGCCCGCCGGCACGCTGTCCGATGGATGCCTTGGTGAGGGTGCCAGGCACGGAGCACTCCTGGCTGGGTGAGTGCAGCTGCAGAGCTGAGGGTGCCGGTGCAGGAAATCAATGGCACTCTTTCCATGCCATTAAGCAGGAGGTTGGGAAGTACCCCCACGGGGCTGGGGGCTGAGCCGCTGCGGGGGGTTTGCACTCACCCTGATCTCCTTGAGTGGCACCCTGGTACAGCCACAACCCGAGGCCAGTTCTGGCCATGTCAGGTGGCACTGAGGGAAGATGCAGCCTTCCTGACAGTGCTTTAGAGATAGGGGTACAGACAGATGGGGTGTGCAGGAGTTTGGGGGCTGTGGGAGGAAGTGCATGGAAGGGGCCTCCTCAGTTGGCAGCAGCATCCCGCCTGTTTGCCGGCAGTGGCTGCAGCAGGAGCCTCCGCTCGCGGCCGGGCAGGAGCCCAGTGCCTTTCTCAAAACCTCATTCGTTGTCAAAAGCCTTTTGTTTGTGATGTGTGGCTGCTGAAGCCAGTTGTGCCGGGGCTGGAAGCTGGGGGGGAGCAGGGAGGTTGCTGAGAGCTGGCAGTGCCTCCCAGAGTTGGCACCAGCCCCGGCTCTCCATGCTAGGCCTCCTGCCTGCTCAGGATGTGGGCAGTGTGAGGGGTCTCCCCAGCACCCCATGCAGACCACAGAGGGGGAAGCCCTATGCTGAGATGGGCAACATCCTCAGCTGCATTCCACATGCACACAAGAGATCCTGGTTCAGGGGGTGGGCGGGTGCAGCAGGCTGTCGCCTTTGCCTCCTCCCACCAAGGCTTTCCCACTGTTCCTGACATGGGGACTCTCTGACCTTTCCACCGGAATCGTACTTAATAAATGTCACATTTTCAGCCTATTTTTACTGGGTAAAATAGATGGACCCACTGTTTTTCACCTGCCCTACCCTGCCTGGTGCATGCTCAGCCCCTGGCATTGAACCACTCCATTTTCCCTGTACTCCTGTGCAGGGCTGGACCGCCCCTAGCTTCTCACTGGGCTTCAGCTTCTGCAGAATCTGCCCTGGCTGGTGCACAGAGTGGCTCTTGGGCCAGGCAGTGCTATACAGGTTCCAGCACAGCATCATCTCCTTTGGAAGGTGGCATGGCTGCGACTGTGATGGGTGTCCTGCCATTCCTGGCAGGGGCTGGCTGGGCAGGAGCTGGTGGTGTCAGTGCCCAGGACAGGCTGGAGCATCTCTCACTGATCCCATGCCTGTGAGCTGCTCAGCTGAGCCCATCTGTGCCCATCTGGGTCACGGCACTCCACTCACTGCATCCACGTCCTGCAGTCCCAGCCCAGCAGTTGAGCCAGCTACCCAGGGGCTCACAGCCCATCTGGAACCCTCCATCCTTGTAGTCTGGCCACTGTGCTTGTGCATTTCCAGGCCTGTGTCCCGGGTAGTACAGGCACGTCGCAGGTTGGCCATGCTCCTGTCCGGAGCAGCGGCAGTGCTATCTCCGGCACTGTTACACATGAGCCGCTTGGGCACGGCTCGAGGCACTGTTTGTGCCAGAAAACGGGGGACTTTAATGCAATTCGTTGCCATTTAATTTTACACAATTCCTGCTGCTTAATCCGCTGAGAAATGCTAATTTATACAATTCACGTCTAAAAATAAATGTCAGTCCAGCAGCTTCCAGCAGCGGGTAGCTGCTCCCACCAGCCCCCACCGAAGCCTTCTGCAGGGACCCCAGTCTGGAGCCCACCTTGCTCCCTGCCAGCCATGCTGCTACTCCTTGTCCCAGGTGCTCAGGCTCTGGCAGCAAGTATGTGTATTTGGGGATAATGGGATTTTGGGACACTGTGGTGGGAGAACAAGGGGGGTTGGCTGCACCTAGGGATGTCACTGCAAAGTCCCTCATGACACTCGGGCAGGGTAACAAGGGGAGAAGCAGGTATCTTGGCAATCTGACTCTCTTTTGGATGGTTGGGGTGACATTCTTAGTGTGGGGGTCATGAGGTGTCTTTGGGACCACTGCTTCCTCATGGATTCTCCCAATAAATTTGGGTGCAGCCTCCTGTGCAGCTGCACCCAGGGATGTGGCTACGAGTGCATGGAGCAAGAAGGGTGCCCGGTGCATAGGCCTGGCATATAGCCACCTGCGCTGCACATGAGGGGTTCAGCCATAGGTCAGGGCACACCTGGTTGGCAGGTTTTAAATGGTCGCAAAGTGCCTTTAATGAATGTAGGATGGGAGGGAAGCATGCACCCCTCCTGCCTGGGGAGTGGGGATGCATCATGAGGTCTCTGAGGAGGCTGGTCTGCAGGGGACAGCGAGGAAGCTGGATCATGGGGACAAGAAGATCCATGGCTGGGAAGAACCTATACTGAGCTCCCAGACCCCTGCCTCTTGCCTTTGAGCATCTCCATACCCTGCTGCCCTCCACCCCAATGCCACTGCCCCTACCATCTCACACGCATTGTCTCCCCTTCCCCACTCCTTTGCTGAGTGGACCCCCATGCCAACTCCATCCAAGTGGGGTGGCACTGACACCAGCAGCAACACTGTGGAGAGGGTGCCAGGGCAGTGGGGTGGGCACCAAGGGTCATGGTAGTGGATTCCAGCCCCCTGCAGGAGGGGGGCGAGGCGGGGGAGCAGGGGGGTGCGGAGGCGACGCAGCGGGGGAGCAGAGATGCTGGAGGAGCCGACGGCTTTCCCACCGTCTCCCTGATTGAGATCGGATCACCGTGAGCATAAAAAAGCTCTCTTCATAATTATATTTAATGAATTGACTTTAAAAGCTCTTATGCTCTTATCTGGGTAATTTAATATCACACACTTAATAAGCCTGTCTCCGATACGGGGGGAGCCAGCGGCCAGGACGCCCGCGCCTGGTGTGTCTCCCCAGGGATGTGGGACGTGCTGTGAGGCTGGACCCACGTGCCATGCTAAGTGGAGGAGGATGTTGCTGTCCCCTGGGGCCAGGGCACCCGTGGGGTGACTGTGGGGCAGTGCCCCTCCAGCACTGCTCACTGCAGAGGGGGCTGGACACCTCGGGTGGCCGCGAGAAGAATGGGGACAAGATATGCGGAGGGGACGGGTCCAGGAGCTGGTACTGGCTGGTGCCTGGGGCCACAGGGCTGTGAGACCATGGGGCGAGGGGAACACAGGGCAGTGGGGCTGACAGGATGCAGGGTGACAGATGGGGCAGGGGGGTTCATAGGGTGCTGCATGGCTGGCTTGGCATGGGGCAGGGCTGGCTGGGATGCAGGTGCCCTGTGCCATTGGCGTAGTTGGATGCCACCTGGCCCCATTGCTGAAGGGTATTGCTGTGGCCCCATCATTTATGGCAGTGCCAGCTGTGGCAGGGGTCCCATGGACAGCACTGGGGGCAGCCATGGGTCAGAGTGCACCACAGGTTCCAGTGCCATGATGCTGTTAGATCCCTGTCTCCTTCTGGCTCCAGCCACCTGGGGTAGTCAGCTGGGATGTCATGGAGGGAAATGAAGGCTTGTCACCGCATTCTCTGCAGCTCTGTCCCTCCCCCCAGCAACCCCCAGCTCCTGGAGTCCCAGAAGGGGTGCAGGCTGACTCGTGCAGGCTGGCATTGCCGCAGTCCCACGC
>WBMY01007251.1:667583-680968 GCA_013397315.1 Donacobius atricapilla | reverse complement strand
CCCCCCCCACCCTTGCCACCCCCCCACGACCCATCACTGCGTGCAGGCGGGTGCCTGCGGCGAGCCGGAAGGAAGGCTCTGCCATATGGAGCCAGGGGCCCTGGGGACTGCAGGAGCCTGGGGCTGGGACCTGTGGCCATGGGGGCAGCGCCCAGAATTCTCCACTCCAGAGCTCATTGGGCGGTGGGGTGGAGAGCCACTGGCCAGCCTTGTGTTCTCTGCATGTCAGAGTTAAAGCTGCTGTGGTCTGTCCTCTCCGCCTGGCACCATGTCCCCAGTCACCCTGCACCCTCGCATCCCTGATTCCCAAGTGACGGAGGACAGAGCAGCACCTCCAAGCATCCAAGACTGTGCTGCTGCAGGACAGGTGTCAGAGATAGGGTCACAAGGGCGGGGTGAGTGACGTTGGCCCTTGGCCAGCCATCCCCAAGCCCTGAAGTGCCTGGCAGTGCTGGCTGCCATCATGGCACTTGGTGCCAAGGCTGGGCGGGCTGGAGGGAGGCGCGTGCCAAGGTTGTGGGGCCGAGGAACAAGGAGACAGCTGCCACCTGGCCCTGCAGAGGCATTGGGGGACAGCCCAGGCAGAGTGGGGATCCCAGCTCTGCACTGGGGCACGGGGCAGCCGTACCGGGTCTCCCTCCATGAGGGAGTGTCTGGAGAAGGAGGTTTACGGAGCTGCACTAAGTGACGCAAATGGTTTGAAGACCATAAAGAGAGACGGTTTTATGTAAGACGACTATATAAAGCTCTGCTGTTCTGCCATTGATGAGATATAGGCCTTTATTTATAGAAGGCAATGTTTGCGGTGCGAGTGCTGAAAGCCAGCCAGGGACCCGCAGATAGGGCGTAGAGTCATTTGACATGCAGCTGCCGTCGACACTGTTCACACATTAAAGAAAAAAATTAACAAGTTTGCAGCCAGTCAGGTGGAAAAAACAATAATTGTCGAAAAACGTATTTCCCCCTTTTTCCAATAACAAATAACTGGAACGCTGTTGGGGAGGCTTCAGCTTGCTTTCCCTCTGGGAAAGGATGGGCTGAGGCTCCAGCCAGGCTAGCGGATGGAGTGGGCAGGGGGAGGCAGACAGGGTGGGATGAGAGCCCATAAAGGGGATGCTGCCACAGGGTGGATGTCCCTGCCTAGGCATTTTATGTCCATGACTGTAATAACAGGGCCTGCAGGCAGGGATGAAGGCACCAATAGCTCAGCATGGCCATGTGTGTGCTGGGGGATGAGGAGGGGGGACAAACACCAGTAGCTGAAGATGCTTGCTACATGAGGGGCTGTAGACCAAACCCCGCTGGATTTTCCTGCCTGGCCCAGCGTTGTCTCTCTCCACCTGCACACGCAGGGATGCTCTGAGGTTATTTCTTAGCCAGATGTGGCTGGGTTTTTACTGGAGGGCATGCAGCCAGTCCCTGTGGTCAGAGCGCCCTGCCAAATTCTGTTTCATGCACGAAAGGAGGAAAAACTTCTCATGATTAATTGTGCAATAGGGGAAAACATGCATCTCTGACCTGCTCCTTGCCGGTCACTGGCCTTTTCTTCCAGGTGCTGCCCCGACATGCAGCCAAAGGAGGGTGTGAAGACAGGAGGGTGCTGACACCTCTGCCACGTCCTACCCTGTCCTGACTCTGCCATGACCATGAAGGGTCCCAGCAGGGAGCAGTCAGCCTCAAAGTCACAACTAGCTTCCCTGCAGCTCCCTGCACTGTTCTGTGGATGGCTGTCCCCTGCTCATACTGCAAAGCCTTCCCTCATGCCCCAGTGCGCTGTGCCAGGCACAGGCAGGGCTCTGCCAGCCCCATCACCCACCATGCCACCATTGTGCCAGCAGCAGGCAGTAGGTGAGGATAGCAAATGGCACTGTGCTACTGGGCTTGGGTTGGGGGGACTGGACCTGCACCCTGATGCACTGGGACTCAGGGCTCTTGCATGCGCCCGCTCTGTCCCCAGGAGTTGTCACTGGCTCTATGGCTGCTCCTCCCCTGCCTCCCTCATGAAGCCCCTCTGCAGACACCCTCCAGATCACTTAGCCCATCTCTGGGCTCTCAGACAGAAGCCCGAGCACACTCTGCACAAGATGAGCAGCAGCTGAGCTCAGCTGGGCTCAACAGGTTTTCTTCCAGCAGAACAAAAGGTTCTCACCTGATGGCAGCTTGGGGAAGGGGAGTTCAGGAGGAGCTGGGGGACAGGAAAGGCAGTGGCTGGAAGGGCCTGTGGGCACTGTGTCCCAGTGGTACGGGGGTTGGGGACCCCTCTTTGTGTGGGAAAGCTGAGCCAGGCTGTCCCCTGCCCATGATGGCTGGGCAGACAGGGAGCAGGGGCTGGGGGACACACTGGTCACTGCTGGCTGCCAGCTCTGGGATGTGGAGGGCAGGAAGGGAGAGGAGGCACAGCCTTGTCAGAGTAGAGCCTCTGATTAATCACTAACTGCCGGCCCTCCAGCCAGCAGCTCATTAGCAGTTTAATTCCCAGTGCCCAGCATGCAGGAGGGCTGTGCAGCTCTGATTGAGCTGGATGCACTCATCTGGGCAGCTGCAATCAGGTGGTGGCCCCTCCACTCTGGTCACAGTCACAATCAGTGACCACATCCCCCATATGTCCGTGGTGGGCTGGATAGCAGGTGCCGCAGGTACTACAGGTAATACAGGTGCTGCAGATGCTGTGGGTTCTCTGGTCAGGCAGGGGTGAAACACATTGGTAGCTGTGGGTACAGAGAGCTTGTGAGCAGGGCCAAGGGCTGGAGATGTGCCCATGTCTCCCCCTGTATCCACTGATAGTCCGGCTGTGCCTGGATATGGCAGTCCCTGCGGTGTCATGGGGCTGGGAGCAGCTGTCAGTGGTGTCAGCAGCTGTGGAGAGGGACTGCGCTTGGCTGCACGAGGATATGTCACCAGCCTGTCATCTTTGGGGTCAGTGACATCCTGCACATCCCTGTACTGGCCCTTCCCTCTGCCATCTGCACGTGCACCCACAGGGCAGCAAGGTGAGGGCTGTGGTCCCTGCCTGCGTCCTGGTGTTCCTGCCACCACCCCAAGTTCTTTTCTCCCCTGGCTCTTCTTTTTCCCAGACCCCTTGACTAATGGGATGAGGGAATTCACCTGGGCCATGGGAGCAGGACAGGGACAGGAGGGAACTGAGCATTGCAGGAAAGAGGCACTGTCTGTGGATGCTACCTGGAGAAATCGACCTTCAACTCCATCTGGGCATGCAGAGGTGGGCAGCGCCGTGCCTCACAGCTGCCTGGGGGTGTTAGCAGCTCAGCCTTGTCCCTTTGCCCTCCAAAATTTGTTGGGTCCTTCACTCCCAATCTGCCGTCTCCGCAATTTCTTGACAGCGCGACGAGTGAGGGAGAGACCACAGAAGAGAGAAGCAGCTCCATCTGTCTTCAGTGCTCCAGTGGCTGGAGCAGGGCAGGGAAGGGGCCTGCAGGTGTCCCCACCACGGTGGGGCAAGGAGGGCTAGGGTGCATGTGTGGGCAAGTCAGGGGCCGTGCTGGGTCTGTGACTCCTGCAGAGGTGGCAGGGCCAGCCCAGCATCTGGTGCTGCTGCTCCTGGAAAAGGTTTGGAGCAGCCCGCCTTCCCGAGCAGCACGGGACTGAGGGCACTACGCAAATACAGCTGAGATGGATGCAAGTATTAATTATGTCCCATCAGCTCAGCTCTTCTGCAGCAAGGCAGGGCACCAGGTCGTGCTGCAATTTGTGCAGGAAAGATGGATTTGCACAGGCTGTGTGACCCCTATGCCTGTGCCCCTGTCCACAGCCTGCTCCCACCACCCTGCTGTGACTGTGGTGTGCCATGCCAGGTCGGCCTGGCTCTCCCAGTCCTATGGATTTGCCTGGCTCAGGGGTGAAGTCATCACTGAGCAGGGAGGTGAACAGTCTGAGGCAGGAGCAATGCAAGCACTGTCAAGCAGTCTGGCATACCCAGCTCTGAGATCCTGCTAGTCAAAGAGTGTCTGCAATTATATGTGCTAATTATGGGCAGGGGTTCACAGTAATTCCTGCCCTGCTGGCATGACACTGGTCACACCAAGGGGCATTGCTTCTTCATGAGGACAGGAGGAAATAACCAGGACTGTTCAGCAGGCTCTCCCCATCCAGGAAATGGTGTATCACCAGGCCTTCTGCCCAGCCGCTTCCCATCCCACCCCACTCCACCCCATCCCACCCCACCCCATTCTCATCCCCATCCCATTTCACTCCATCCCATTCTATCCTGTACTGGATATGGTACAGCATGTACAGTGCCATACATGGAACTCTGCCTGTGTGGCCATGACAGCTGCTCTGTCCCCGAGCACCTGGCTGATCACATCTCAGTGGAGCTGCTTTTCAGAGGGAGTTTTTCATGCTCTGACCCCCCTGTGCTGCTGCTGCTGCTCTGACATCCTGTTTCCTTATCGCCTGACATGACCTTAATTAACTCCCTGTGCTGATAATGCTCTGGGCTTCTCCTCCAGGAGCTGTATCTCAGCATTGTGTCCTGCCTCATCCTCTTATGGACCACTGCAGAGACTGCACAGGCTGCCTGGAGCAAGGGAGAGAAAGGGATGTGTGGTGCAGGCAGGGCAGGGCAGTGATACTGAGGTCCCTGGGATGACATGGCACAGTGCTGGAGCCAGGGGTTGGTACTACATTGAGGGTTTCAGGGAGATGCTGACCTGGTGGAGATGGCTGTCAGGGTGCAGATGTGGGGGTTCTGGCAGGAGAGGCGGCTGTGCTGATTCCCAGGGCAGGGTGGCAGAGGCAGTAGTGCCCATGGCAGCAGCATCCATCCAAGGCTCCAGAGGTGCTGTGCCCCAGCATGGAGGGATCCTGGCTCTCCTTGCACTGCTGCAGAGGGGCTTCGGGGGCTGAGCTGGCAGGACCCCCCACCCCTGCGAGCTGCCTGGCTGCCCCTCCACTGCTAGCCCTAGTGGATTGAAATGCTGGCAGTCATGACTTGTAGCCACTTTATCTCCCATGCTTGGCAAATATTGGCAAAGAGATGTTTCAACAGTGACGTTTGCCGATGGGAATCTCAGTGTGTGATCCCACCAGCTCCATGCCATGCATCAGCCCAGCTGCTTCTGATGCAGCTGCTCACCAGGATTGAGCCTGGCATGGGCACAGTCTGGGGCCCATGGGGCTGCTTCCAGCACATTTCCCCCACAGACTGGTTCCCAGCAGGGTGCTGTTCTGTGCTTACCCGTGTTGCAGGTATCATCCTCCAGCACAGGAGCAGGGCTCTGGAGCAAGGCCCCTGATCAGGGCTTCTGTCACCTGCAGGTAGCTTTGACCTGGCAGCAGCCAGGCCAATACCATGAGCCCTGCAAAATGCAGAAGTTGCAAAATGCTCTCAGTCGGTCTCCTCTCAGCTTGCAGCCACACAACCCTCATCTTCACTCCTATTTCCCACATCTCCTAGTCCCCAAAACTTTAGTCCTGCCTGTCTCAGGTGCTCGACTCTCACCCCCAGGCCCACAGTCCAGGCAGCAGTTAGGATGAAGGACCAGCTGTTCCTGGGGCATGAATAGGCAGGGTGCATATTGACCCCTCTGTTCATGCTGCCTGCAAACACAATGGGAGTCGTATTTTTCTGAAGCTGGCTGTGCAATGGACACCTCAGGTATTATGGAAAGTGTGTACAGATACACCTGCTCACATCATGTGATGTATGGAATGCTGGGAGCAGCATACAGTCCTGGGAATGAGGCACTGTATCCAAGCAGGGGCAAGGGGAAATGGTCTGAAGAGAGAGGTGGGAGCTGCCAGTGCTGCTCCCCTTTGTATGGGAGGCAAAGGGGTATGAGGAGGGGAGAAGGAGGTCCTCAGCTGCAGGGGTAGGTTGCCTTACCCCATTCATGCCAGGACATGTCCCTGCTCCCACATATAGCCCTGGGAGGTGGGAGGAGCTGAAGAGGACGACTGAGGAGCTCCTGCAGGTGCCAAGGACCAGCACATGGGCAATGTGGCCCAAACACACAGGAGAAGCAGATGCCTTGGGAGTCCTGAGACACCCAGCCCATGGAGACCAGATAAATGGGGATGTAGGGATAGAAGGATATGGGCTGCAGGGTTGTGCCTGCCTGCCAGTGCCCACGTCTCTTCCCCTTCCTGGCAGCCCCAAAGAGGGAGCCCCTGTCAGTGCCAGGACCCAGGGACTCTCTTGATCAGCCCCTCTGCCTGGGAGCACCCAGGCTGGGGAAAGCCAACCCCTATCATGTTTGTTCCATTGATTTAGCGCCGCAGAGAGGGTTTAATCAGCCTTTAGCCTGCACGCTCCAGCATTAAGAACAAATCCATTAGCCACGAGATAACCACAAAGGGTTGCGCTGAGGCTGGATGAGGTCCCAGCGCCTTCAAGATGCAAATTGGCAATCAAAGATCAAAGCCGTGCAGCTCCCTAATCTCTGCTAAAAGGGCTCAGCTATTAACGAGCCCTTTCCCACTGAGCTGTGATCACCCCACTTCACTAGGACTCCCCATGTGCTGTCAGGTTACACCATCATCCTGACTGGCCTCCTGGCTCCCAGGTCCCCTGAGCCAGCCCTGAGGAGGAGGGTGCATCCAGGGCTCAGGCTGTTTGCTTGCATGTTGTTTCCTTCAGTTCTGACACATTGGAGTCAAATTTGTATTGTCGGAGAGAGCAGAGCCCACAGCAGTGTTAGGGGTCAGGGGCTGGAGGAGAGGAGAAAGGGAAGAGGTGGGAGTTTGGATGGGGCAGTGTGGTGGGAGAGCTGTGCGGGGCTTATGTGGTGACTTTGGAGATGTGTAGGATGCTGGCAAGCAGCTAGCCCTCCTGATGCTCATGGATTTAACCTGGTTCAGCCCCTGCCTGGTTGCACCAGGCGGCTCACGGCAATCCCTGCTGGCCCTAGGGAAATCAGTGGTGAGGAGCATGGTGTGGGGGCAGGCAGCAGGGAATGGGTGAGGGATAATGGCACGGCAGAGTGTTATGGAGCAAAGCTCCTCTTTTGAGGGTATCCCTGCTCATCCCATGTCACCTTGAAGCACGGAGGTGCACAAAGCCCTGCTTCCCATAGCCACTCTGCCAGCTCCTGCATGGTGCTGAGTTCAGGCTGCAGGATGCAGTCTGCCCCTGCATCCCACCCAGGCCATATTGCCTGTGGTGGCTCCATACATGGCTGCCCCAGCAGCCCTGCAAGTCCCAGTCTCCCCACACTATGCAGGAGCGCCGCAAAGCTGCCGAGCTGTGACAGGAACTGCAATGCCAGCACTGTCAGCAAATCCGTGGCAGCACAGATGTGTGCTCTGCTCAGCATGGTCCAGCTCAGGGACCAGAATCCCCCCACATCCTCATGAAATGTTCAAGAGAGTGTGTGAGGCACCCTGCAACAGGTGGGCAGGGAACCCATCAGCCGCGGCAGTGGAGAGCAGAGGTTCATGCCTGGCTGTCCTTTATCTGGGGTCCCACTCTACTGGCAACTGCTCACTGAGGTGCTGCTCATGCCCCTCACAACACACCCCGGCAGGCAGCACAGCCTTGCAAAAGCAGCAGACAGTGAGGTGCTGGTACCTCAGCCAGGGTCACAATAAATCTTATCAGTGCAAACCCATCTGTAGGCAGGAGGATAACCCCCGTGACAACCCAGCAGGAGTAGAGGCTTCATCTTCACCGTGTCAGTGCTGTGGATTTACCGATAAATGCCACGGCTGGAGGGACTCCTTTCTCTCCCGCCTAACCCTGCCCTGAGGCTGCGGGAGCTGCCAGGTCCAGGCCGGTGTGTTCCGGGGACAATGGCCATGGTGTGCCTAGTGGGATGAGCAGGTCTGGTCTGGGACTCGGCAGGGGGCTACCTGGATAGGTGAGGATGGAGGGAAGGGCACGTGCAGAACAAGGTGGCATTGCCCTGCCTGCTCTCCTGACCCTGCTCTGTTTTATACGCACTGTCCCGTGGAGCCCTGCGTCCTTCATAAACCCATGGGGGCTTGGGTATTGCGCCAGCGGGACCACCGGAGCTCAGTGATCGGGAAACGTGTGACTGAGTGTGTGACACTGGCAGTGTGCCCCCGAGGCCGTGTGACAGCGTCTAGCGCGAGCCAGCATGCTTCGTGGGTGCAGCCTGTCTTCCCATCCCCGCGTGTGCCACCCCCCCGCTCCGGCCGGGCTGCGAGGGGTGCGGTGGTGCCAGGAGCGGGGGCTGCTGAGCGGGGTGGCAGGCGGCATCCCTGCCCCGGGCCCCGCTCCTCGGCTCAGCTCCCCCATCTCCCGGCAGCCGTGGGAGCAGTAATGAGATGGAGCAGCAGAAGGACGGCGAGATAAGGCTGCCTGCGCTGCCCCAGCAGATTAAACGCTGGGATTAAGCAGGCGGTGCCAGCTCTGCTGCCTTTTTATCTCCCTGCTTCTCCCCTCTTATTCTCCCGCAGTCGATAGAGAACGGTCTCCGAGCTGTCAGCAAAGGAAATTGCTTGTTAACCCTTTGGGGACAGGCGGCAGAGCTCCCTGTACGGCTGCTTTCAAAGAGAAGCGGTCCCCAGGGGATGCGCTGCCCGCGGAGCCAAGAGGGGATGCGGGGACCCATCCCTGCAGGGTCCCGCATGCAAAGGAGAGCACGACAGGGCCGGGGGTGCCCAGGATCTGCAGCCAAAGCCACCAGCGCCCAACCAGTACCATGCAGAGGCACTGATGTACTGCACCCCTGTGGGGTGACTACAGTCGAAGAACAGAGACTGCCTAAGCTCCACAAAGAAGCCCCGGGGACATTGCATACCCCGCTTTAGGGTATCCTTCATGTTCCCTGCTTCCTCCAGCCTGCATGATGTGTGGGCTCAGTGCTACATCTCTGTGAAACCACAGGGCTGGGGGTCTTTCTCTGGTCCTGAGGACAAGTGGCACGGGCCAGCTGTGTCTGCAGAGTACCGCGCATTGTGCTGGATATTCTCCAACTGCCAAGGGGAGCCTGCTACCCAAACCCATCATTATTGCTCTCTGTGTATGTGAGTGTTTTGTTGGGTTTGCAGCAGCGAGGCTGAGCTGCAGTCCATCCCAGTGCTTATCCGTAGCATGCTGTGCTGTGTGCCCGGGAGCGGCGTGCCCGGCGCGGGGGTGTCTGAGGGTGGGAAGCCGGTTGGAGAGCGCCGGAGGGTGCACAGAGTGACGGCAGGATTGCTGCTCAGCACAGTCCAAACCCAAGCTAGGGAGTGTGTTAGCAGCTCGACAAACTCGTTCTGGCATTTTGGGGGATGCAGCTTTGGGGCAATCTTTCCAGTGAGGACCCTGAGCACCTCCTGAAGCCAGAGGCAGAAACATGGGACAGAAACCTCCTGCACCTCCAGCACCCCACTCATACGAAGGGAGAGACCAGGGTAGGTAGGCAGCATGCCTGGCAACTCAGAGGGGTTTTTCGGCTGCCAACAGGATGAAGTGGACCTCCCCAGCTCCTGCCCCCTCATCTCACTGCTCCTGCCCGCCCTCCCCCTCGCATCCCTGTCCTGCCCTGCAGCATGCCTTTGCCACTGGCACTTAATCTTCTGCAGTTCCCTTGGTGTTGGCTCCTTCACCTGCCCCGGTGTCGCTTTTGGTGGATGCTTGAAAATGAAAACAAACTGTATGAAAGCACAAGCTGCCGGGAGATCTGCAGGGAGCAGGTTAGCCCTGGCTGGGGCAGCCGGGCTTGGGATGCTGCCCCACGGCTGCTGTGGAATGACGGGCAGAGCTGTGTGCGAGCGCTGGGCAGCCAGGGCGGAGGAGCTGGAGCTGATGCTGTGCCGGGCAGCCGAGCTGCGCAGGCAGGCAGAGGCTGAACTGGGAGAGGAAACCAGAAGCGATTGGCACGTGAAGGCTGGCAGGCTGGAGGCTGCGAGGGGATAGGATTGCTGTTTATAAATACATCAAGGGAGTAAACACAAGGGAGGAAAGAGAGCTATTTAAGCTAAGGGACAATGCTGGCGTGAGAACAAATGGTAAAAACTGGCCATGAATAAATTTAGGTTGGAAATGAGTGAGATTCTGGGACAAATTCCCCCCAGAAGCGGCAGGAGTAGAAAGCACAACTATGTGATGGCACTTTCTCTGCTCCCACAGGCTGTCATGTGTGTGCAGTGTGCTGCCATGCTTGTACAGTGAAGTCGACAGGTGAGGAGCTGGGGTCCCCAGCTACTCCCACCTGTGTCACAGCCACCCTGGCTCCTTGCGGCATGGGCAGCACAGTTCTCTCCAGCTTCTGGATTGGCCAGTGCAGGATGCCTGAGGCAATGGTCTGCAGGGAAAGGTCCTCCTCTGGCACATGAGTTTGGGCACGCTGTCACAGATGCTGATCCTGAAAGCTGGATGGTGCCAATGTCCCCCTGCTTTAACAGTCACTGGCAGTGCCGGAGCAGATATGCTGGGAGGGTGTCCTTGCCCATGTGCACGGTGCATCCCTCTGCCTTACATTGTATCCCCTATGCCCCTGACCCACCAGGAGCAGGAAGCCCCGGTCTAGATCCTGCCTATTCCTCTAGATCCTGCCCATTCCTGGGGACATGGGTTACACACTGCCCCCGATGCAGCAGCGTGATTGTGACCTGCTTGCCCTGCCCAGTGCTGGGACTCGGGTGTCTCCCACTGCTCTGCCAGGCCAGTGGCACAGCCTGCAGCACAGCTGAGCAATTGGTATTCCAGCAGCGAGCCTGCTTGGCATGAAAGGGGCTCTGCCAGCCCTACACGCCCACATCTCCACTGCTGGCTCAGGCCTAGCCAAGGGGACTCAGCTGGCAAGGGTTGTCCCGTAGCACAGAGAGAGGCACAGCTGCAGTGGAAGGAGAGGTCCTGGCCTCTCTGGGATATGCCTGCAGCAGCCTCTGGACCCTTTGCCTCACACTATTTTTACTCTTCCTTTGGAGGCAGATCAGGGAGCCACAGGAGATATTCCAGAGCTTAGCCCTTCACAGGATGGGGGAAACAAGAAGCCTAAACCGTCACTCGTGTGTATGGTGCCAAAGGTGCCCTGCTCTGTTTGGGCTGAGGAATGCAGAGCCTGGTGCCCCATGGAGGCAGCAGCCCCAGACCCCATATGCAGGGCTGTGTCCTGCACGAGGCATCCCAGCAGCTCTGTGTAGGGCAGGGGGCTGCACTGAGGAGCTGCTGGTGTGGGAGATGGTTGTGCTGCTGCCAGAGCTGGGGTCGAGCCAAACTGGCAGCATTCCCCAAATCCTCCTGAGAGCGGGGAAAGGAAATGGTGCGACCATGCATGAGAAGGGACGTTTGCAGTGGCAAAAACATCCCACTGGCTCAGAAAATTGCTGCAGAATCGGGCTTGAAATGAGTTGAAATTGCTGAATCCAAGCGGATCTCATATCCCGGGCAGTTGTAATGCTGGCGTCAGCGCTGCAGCTTCTCTCCCGGGGCACCCAGGCAGGGATGGCTGTCCTGTGCGGGGGGAGTGGGCTGTTGGCAATGGGGGGGCTGCCTTGGGGGGGGCCCTCTGGCATGGTGAGGGGCTCCAGCAGAGCTGGGATCTGGGGCTGGAGCAGAGCAGGAGGCAGGGAGTGTGGATGTGCCATTGCCCTAGCTCTACCAGTGTCACCCCAGTTTGGCCCCAGCTCCTGTGTCATGTCTCCTGCCCAGGAACATCCCTGTGCTCCAGCTGCCTGCACTCACTCAGGAAGCAGCATTTCCAGTTTTGGAGGCTGCCGTCCTTTACGCCACAGTCTTGCCCATGTTAATTTCCTCTCTGGGCTCAGGTACCTGGAGATAACCCTCAAGGTTACCCCTGGGCTGGCATCCCCACCAAGTCTAGGTGTGCAGCACTCTGGTGTCCTCCCATTCCTGTCCCCATCCCCATTATGCCCCAATGATGACTGTTCTCAGGGGTGCTTCTATGCTGGGGTGATCTCTCCTGTGTGGTGTGCCCATGCCCAGGGCCTGCCTGTCAGCTGCCTGTCCCAGTGGGAATGTGGAAGCAGGGCTGGATGTCCCAGCAGGTATGTGAGAACAGAGCTGGCTGTCCCAGTGGGGATGTGGGAGCAGGGCTGGGTGGCCCAGGCACGCAGCAGCAGGACCCGCTGGCACCACATGTTGTAGCTCATTCCCCTCACATGAAAACATTTGGCTGGAAGCTTAGTGCGGCCTCTTGTCTCCTCAGAGCAATCAGGATTTGTCACTGCCTGCAATGTTTAACGTCGTCTTCCAGAGGCTAAATACCGTGGGGAGCCGTGTAAGCCGTGGAAATACCTGCATGAGCTGGGATCAGCCCGAGGCTGGTACAATGGGCTGGCAGCACTAGGGATGGGGGACTGGGAATGTGTGATGTTGGTCCTCATGCCTCAGTGCTCACGACTGGGCTGGCATGAGCCAGGATGCTCATGGGGGTCAGCATCTTGCTCCCAAAAGGCTCCCCACAGCAGAGGGGCTGGGAGGCAAGTCTCAGGAGCGTGGAGGCCACCTGGGGGGCCCCAGAACTGTGTGGGGTGCAGAAGAAGATGCTGGGGCCCCAGCAATATCTGACTGGGATCTGCCTGCTGAGGCACAGGCAGCTATTTCTGTCAAGGTCAGCATGTCTCCATGGGAGAGAGAGGAAAATGAGGAATCATGTCAAGAAATTACCTCCCTAATGGGGTCTCCCCTGCATGTGAGCATGGTGTGGGAATGCCGGCATGCACTGGCTGAGCAAGGAGACCAGCACATGACACGGGAATGATGCCTCTCTGGCCCTAAGACTGCAACACTCGTGGGTGCTCAGCAGGCAGAGCCAGGTGCCCAAGGGCCCATGCCCCAATTGCTATCCTTGGCTGGACATGTGTGCTACAGTCCTGCAAGGTATTTTTCTGGGTCGGCTGTGGGGAGAAAATCATGTTCCTGGTGCAGGCAGGCTCTCTCTGCTTTTCTTCTTCCTCCTCCTCCTCCTCTTCCTCCTCCTCCTTGGCACTCCCTGTTATCTAATTGGATTTGTCATGCTGGAAAGGCAAAGCCCTTCAGGACTGTGCTGTGCTCTCGCCAGTGTGATTTCACAGCTGGCCTCGGCACCCCAGTAGCTGACAAGTGAGTAACTCAGCTAGATGCCATGGGCACCCCAGGTCCCCATGCTCCCCCCGTGTTGCAGGTCCGCCTGCCTGCAACATGGCCACCACCACAGGTGGACCTTCTCCTCCAATCCTGCCCCAAACTGGTCCCTGTCCCTAAGCTCTGTCCCTACGTGCAGCAGCCTCTGCATCCCATCCCCATCCCTCACCCCGCTCCAGGGAGATTGCCATGCTGCCCGGAGATGTCTGAACTGACACGAGATGGAAGCGTTCACAGGAATGACATTTTCTCCAGCCTGGGGAGCTTATCCTCCGTTTAAAGAAAACGAATATAGAAGCTGCCCTGGTGTGCCGGGGCTGATGGTATCAGGCTGGCAGCCGCCGGCGCTCACAGCCGCGATAAATCTCAGAAAGGAGCCGAGCCGGCTCCA
>WBMY01007251.1:650443-666956 GCA_013397315.1 Donacobius atricapilla | reverse complement strand
CCCCCCCGCCACTGCTGTGCTCTGATCACAGCCTTGCCGTCACTTCAAAGTGCCCGCCAGGTGCAGGTGGGTTCCCAGGCAGCCTCCCACCCCATGGTTCCACTCCTCCTGACCCAGAGTCTTACCTCTCCCACCCCGCTTTGTCCTGATGCACTGTGGTCCCCAGCTCCACGGACAGGGATACCAAGGTAGACTAGGTCCCAAGCAGCCCTGGCAGTAGGTGATGGCCCCCTGGTGCTGTTACTGTCCTGCCTCTGTGGGGCGGAGTCCCCAGCTGCAGAGCAGACAGCTGGGGACTCTAGAGGTCCAGGCAGTGTTTTGTGATGACTGCAGTGAAATGCATGGCAAGGGACAAGGAGGAAGAGCTGAGGTGCACTAGGCACAGGGTTCACACAGTGTGCCTGAGAGAGGTCATCACTATCCAGACACAGATGCCCACCATGCCAGGATACTGGGGGCTGCCAGTTCAGCTTGCCTGGGGTAAGACAACACACACCCCTGTCCCAACCCAGCTTGAGAAGGAATTTTCCATTCCCGAATGCAGGTTGGGGAAAGGCGTGTTTGTAGCAACCCCCTCCTCTCCCTCCCCTCACCCATCACCAAAGCAGCTCAGAGAGGCGTCTGCTGTGTTCGTCTCCAGGAAGGTGCAGAGCAAAAGCCTCCCAGGAGGGAGAGATCCCTGGAGGGGATCAGGGACCCTGGGCAGCCTCAGGGGCAGCCTGCAGCCCACTTTCTAGAGGAGCCACCCTGAATGCAGTCATGCCACTGCACCTTGCCTGCTGCCAGGACGGGGAAGTTCTGACACCACCGCAGGACAGCAGCGCGCCCCAGCTCGTTGTTGGCATCCTGCGAGCCACCCGGATCCCTGGGCTGCACTACATGTGTACCCGGCCACAGTCCCGCCTGCGCCGCCTGCTCTGGAGCCTGGCCTTCCTGGCCTCCGCTGGGCTGCTGGCCACTGGCACCGCCGACTGCCTGCACCACCTGCTCTCGCATCCCGTGCACACCCGCGCACGCCTCGCCTGGGCACCCCAGCTCCGCTTCCCGGCTGTCACCCTCTGCAACCCCAACCGGGCACGCTTCCTGCACCTCACCAAGCCCGACCTGTACTCGGTGGGAGAGTGGCTGGGGTTGGCCCAGGAGAACCACTCGCTGGTGCCCGAGATGCTGGCCGTGCTGGGGGAGGACCAGCGTGCCTGGCTGACACGTCTGGCCAACTACTCACGCTTCTTGCCCCCCCGCCGCTCCGAGCGCACCATGCAGAGCTTCTTTCACCGCCTGGGCCACCAGATTGAGGACATGCTGGTGGAATGTCGCTTTCAGGGAGAGCGCTGTGGCCCCCAGCACTTCACTCCCGTGAGTTCCCTCCTGGAAGGCACAGAAGAGCTGGGCTGCACCATGGGTAATGGGAATGATGCTTCACCCCCACTCCAGCAAGGGTGGAGGGGTGGCAGAGTGGGGAGTCAGGCTGAGATGAGCCTTTCCAAAGGTCATGCAAGACTGTACCTTCCATCCATCAGCTCCATGGAACTGGAAAGGAGTTTCGGGATCTCATCCTGCTTGCGGAATACTCGATCAGATCCCTGCCTGCCCCCTTACCACTGATCTCTCCATCTCCAGGTCTACACACGCTATGGTAAGTGCTACACCTTCAACGGGGATCGGAGGAATCCACGTGTGACCCGCCAAGGTGGCATGGGCAACGGGCTGGAGATCATGCTGGACATCCAGCAGGAAGAGTACCTGCCCATCTGGAGAGAGACCAGTAAGTGGGGCTATGGCTCAGGCAGAGCACAGATGAGGGGTGCTAGGACACAGGGTTGCTGGGCAAGTGGAGCACCCTGTGAGAGGACTACGAATAAAGTAGGGCATCAGAGGGGTGCAGGTGCTGGGTCGGTGCAGGCATGCAGCATCTCTGTCCTTCTCCCACAGATGAGACATCATTTGAAGCTGGCATCCGGGTCCAGATCCACAGCCAGGACGAGCCACCCTATATCCATCAGCTGGGCTTTGGTGTCTCACCTGGCTTCCAGACCTTTGTGTCCTGCCAGGAGCAGCGGGTAAGGCAGGATGCCCCACAGCCCCAGGGAGGTGCCTGTGGGCACTCAGCCCAGCACAGCCCTGCAGCAAAGCCTCTCCCACCCCAACAGCTCACCTACCTGCCACAGCCGTGGGGGAACTGCCGGGCCAGCATGCACGGGGAACAGCTTCTGCCTGGCTATGACACCTACAGCATCGCTGCCTGCCGCCTCCAGTGTGAGAAGGAGGCTGTGGTGCAGAGCTGCCACTGCCGTATGGTCCATATGCCAGGTGAGGGGTGTGCATGGTGTGAGGGGTGCCCCATTGCCCAACAGTCCTGTTGGGGTTTCCCCAGCTCCCTGCAGTCTGTGCCCAAAGATGACCTCTGCCTCAACACTCTGCACCCAAGGATTCCCCTGGCCCCATCCCGCTCCACCCAGGGACCGCCCCATCCTCTCCACATGCTGGGTCAGCCCTTGTCCTATTCTCCTTGCGCCACAAGTCAGCCCCTTCCCTGTTTGCCTTGTACCTGGGCCACATCTGCCCCAACCAACCTGCACCCAAGGGTCACTCATCCCCATTCCCTCTGCACCCTATCCCACTACCTCCAAGGGCGTGAGTCAAGAGTGGGGAGCAGAATCTGGCCAGACTCCCCTCCTCCCAACTATCTGCTTTTCCACAGGCAATGAGTCTATCTGCTCCCCTAATGTGTACATTGAGTGTGCTGACCACACGCTGGGTAGGTGCAGCAGTGGATGGGCATCTAGGGGCCGGCCAAGTGCCCCAGGGAGGGGGCTGGAGATTGTGGCTGTGCCAATGGGTGTCTTCCCCCAGATGCAGCAGTGGAGGACAGCCAGGAGCGCTGCAGCTGCCCCACCCCATGCAACCTGACACGCTATGGCAAGGAGATCTCCATGGTTCGCATCCCCAACAAGGGCTCAGCACGCTACCTCGCCCGCAAGTACAACAAGAATGAGACCTACATTCGGTGAGTTGCCAGCATTGGTGTGTTCCAGGGGCGGAGGGGGCAAGGGGCTGGGTATCTGGGGAAATTCCACTCCACTCCTGGCAGCATGCAGAGAGGGCCCTGGCATACTTGGTCTCTGCAGTATCCTCTGTGCAGGGGTGTTTTCTCTAGAGCTTCCTTCTGACTTGTCCAGTCTTCCCAGCCCTCCTGCCAGCACTTGCCCGCCCCAGTGTCTCTCCTGGCCTGGCATATGCCCCATCCATATCCCCACTGCACCAGCCTGAATAATTCACGAGGGCCGTGGGAGCACCTGGGAGCACCTGGAAGCTGGAGGGCTGGGGGACACAGGAGGATTGTGGGAAGTGGTGCAGGAGGGTCGATGACCGGCCCTCTTTGCTGAGCTCAGTGATGTCCCCACAGGGAGAACTTCCTGGTGCTGGACATCTTCTTTGAGGCGCTCAACTACGAAGCCATTGAGCAGAAGAAAGCCTATGACCTTGCAGGGCTTCTCGGTGACTCCCCTCGCCTTCCTGTGGGGCCCTAAGGCGCAGAGCTCTGGGTCGCAGCCCTGGGAAGACAGGGGTCTGGTGGGGGAGGGATCACACAGAGCAGCAGCCAGCCACAGGTTGGCTGAAGGGTGGAATGCTCTGACTGTCCCCTATACCGCATGACCCCCCTGCCCCTCCATCCTGCTGACCCTGCCCCATGACTGCTCTGTCCCCCACCATCCAGCAGCCCTGGCACTGCCCAGTGCCCTGCTGGCCCACTCCAGGCTTCCAGTGGGCTGCACAGCATCTCCTGCTGACTATCTTTCCTTCCTCCTCCCCAGGGGACATCGGGGGACAGATGGGCCTGTTCATCGGTGCCAGCATCCTCACCATCTTGGAGATCCTGGACTACATCTATGAGGTGTGCTTAGCCTTCAGGGATGTGTCTCAGCAGTGGGTGCAGAGACAGGCTTCCTGGGGAGGGCATAAAATGCGTGGCCACCCCAGAGGTCTATAGCAGCCCCCAACCTAGGGAAGATCCAGAGGAAGGCAGTGGGAGGAGAAAGGGTCCCCCAGCATTCCTCAGTGACCTGACCCAGGGAGGGTGGTGGGCCAAGGTACTGTACCACTGTCCCTGGGTGAGAAGGGGAGCAGGCAGCAGTTCCGTGTAGACTGGGGTGTCCATACACAGGGACTGACTCCCCATCTGCACTCAGGTGATCCGAGATAAGGTGAGCCGGGTCCTGCACCGCTCCAAGCCACCTCTGAAGAAGCCCTCGGGCAGCATCGCGACCCTGGGATTGGAGGAGATGAAGGACCAGGTACCCCTGGAGGGCTGGACTGCCTGGAGGCTACAAGGACAGGGCCTGGCCATATGTCTGCCCCCATTCCAGAGGGCACAGACATCATCCCAAGATGAAGGGTCTGTGTGGCTCTGCATTTGGTGCCTTCAGGCTACAGAGTCAGGGCAGTCCCAGGGAGGCAGGGAGCTGGGTGTCCTCCAGGGAGCTCCTGTGGACAGGCTGCGATGGGTGGGAGGACTAGGGAGGTGGCAGGGTGCATGGAGTCTGTGCCCACCCTATTAACTGCTATCCCCACAGAGCCCTTGTGAGACACTGGGTCGGCACGTGGAGGGCGCCTATAATGCGGGCATCCTGCCAAACCACCACCACCGCCACCACTACCCTCACCAGGGAGTCTTCGAGGACTTCGCCTGCTAGGCAAGATTGGGACTGGGGGGCAGCCCCGTCACTCCCCTCCCCAGCGTTCTCATGGAGGGGAACCACGGCACTGGGTGCGGTGGGCACAGGCCCCTGCCTCTCCCACCCCACTGCCAGGACCAGCCACACCATTCGCCCCCAGTGATGCCACTGGAGCTGCCTCAGCATCGGCACTGGAGCAGCCCCCCGGCCCTTTTGCCTATCCCCTCTGCTTGCCCCTAGCACGTGGGCTCAGCCCAGTTTCAAGCACACAGCATGGAGGGGATGGGCATGCCAGGGGGATTTGGAGGAGCAGCAGGTGTGGCCCAGAGAGGCCCTGGTGCTGCAAAGCATGAAGGGGGTAAGCTGAGGTTCCTGTGAGCCCCTCCAAGCCCTCCCCTGCTCACTCCTCTTGGGTGGTGGTCTCTGCCCTGCATGGTTTTCCCCAGGAGAGGGACATGCCTGGAACAGCTTCCTTCTGCCCAGGAACCACCTCCCCCCCTTCCTGCTGCAGGGCAGGGCAGCGTTGCAGGGCACTCCTCTGAGCAGCATGGCCCCTGTGGCCAGCCCAGGGACACTGCAACTGCAGCCACACCTGCATGGCACCACCCTGACCTCTGGCACCACCACCACCACTGTGACATGCCCCTAAACATCTCCCCAGCCTTACCCGACCTCATGCAGTCTCTCAGGGCTGCAGCTCCTCCGTCACTGTTCCCAGCCAGACCCCTGCACTGTGACTCCCCCTGCCACTCCAGTGTTGGCCCCCAATAATCCCGTCATTTCAGCACTGCAAACCTACTGCCTCCCCTGTCTCCTGCCCCAATCTGTTGTGAACCCATCCTCTCCTTGCCCAGGTATTCCCCAGAGCAGCTCATCCCTTGGCGTAGCTGCCCGGCACAGCCCAAGCAGCATGGTGGGTCCTGCCCTCACTCCCCTGCCTGTCGCTGCTCTTTTGCACCATGCACGTACCCTTTGCCATGCTCCCAGCCCCAGGTGCTGAGCACCTGCTGTGCCTCCCCCAGACTGTACATGGTTAGGAGGGTGCTCCGTACCCAGCACCACCTGGACAGCCACAGTCCAACCCGCTGTCCGGAGCCTTGGCCAAAACTGGCACCCACAGTCCTCCTGCCTGCCCTGAGATGGCGGGACCCAAGGCAGGATGTAGGGCAGGACCTGCAGCACTCCCCCTGTCCTGTTGTACATTGCCTCCACCCCCTCCACTGTAGCAGCAGACACCAGCGCAGGGCAAACTGCCCCAAAATATCTCAGGAGGGGGGGCGAGCTGGCAAAGCCCCCCTCAACATACACACTTGGCAGAGGGGGACCCCAGGGCAGGAATTTGGGACCTCTGGGGAAGGCTGGGGTTGAGCCAGGCCCCTCTTGGTCCCCATCCATCTGGTGCCCACAGATGGAACATGGCCATGCGGTGCCATGTCCAAAGCCATAGATGCAGAAGGAGCCATCATCCTTGCAGCCCTCAAGGTCCCACACACGGGAGGTGCAGGGCAAGGACCAGGGCACCAGCAGCCTTGGCTCTGGGTGTGCATGGTCCAACAGCTCCCCCAAAGTATGCACCCATGTGTAAGCATGTTCCCAGTGGGTGCAAGCACCCAGCTGCGTGGTGTTCCATGTTCCCCTGCATGGGGGGATACACAGTGAGCCTCCCAGCAGGCCAGCCACACTGGTGCTCCCCAGGGAGCAGGTATTTCCAAGTGTCTGCTTGGCACAACATCTGCCAGCCTGTCCATGAGGCAATGGGCTCCCACAGCCTCCTTCAGAAGAAGCCGTGCTGGCTCCCCATGGGGTTCCCATACGCCAGCCTGCAAGCAGGAGGGTCCCCAGAGGGGTGCCACACGTTATCCCAGGAACGTGCCACAGCCATGCCAGCCAGCCTTACACCAAGGTCTCCTGTGGCAAGTGGGGGGTGCAGGATGTGTCCCCTTCCTGCCAGCTGGAGCAGCAGGCCCTGAGTGGGGTGGACATGGGCACCATGGTGGGATGGCCAGCACAAACCGCCCTTGTGCTGGTGAACGTGAGAGATGTGTGTCACTGTTTTATAAATGTACAAATGCTCCCTAATAAAGAGGCACAAAGTAAGTCCAGAGATGCCTGCAAGGGCTGATGGGGCAGAGATGGGTGAGACACCACCCTAGAGGAGAGGTGGTGGTGGGACCCAGGGAACACTTTGCAGCCCTGCGCTCATGTACAAGGGGTGCAGGGTGAAACTGAAACAGGGGAGACAGAGGATGGGTGGAGGGGAAGGGGAAGCCTGCTGGGGCTTTCCCTGGCAGAGGTCCTCCTCCAGTTCCTGCCTTCTCCAGAACTTTATACATCTGCCCCAGCTACCCTGCAGCACAGAGGGGACACAGTAGGAAACAGAAGCTGACCTCTGGGTGAAGGCTGCCAGCACAGGTTTCCCTCTAAACCAGTGAGGGCTGAAAAAGCCTGAGTTAACTGGGTGCAGCTGGGATACAGGGCCACATCCCACAGCTCACACCATGCCCTGTGAGAACTGAGTTTGAGTGCTAAAGGGAAAAGCAGGGAAATAGCTACATCCTCCACATCTTGTTATCAAGTAAGAAAACTGGATCCCTTTTGGATGAGACTGTCCCTGCCACCAGACTCTGACCCATCTGCCCCTCCAGGATGCCCTATCATTTCACCCGCACCAAGGCAGTTAACTGGGAGCTTATGGTGTCTCCTGCTCTACAGTGAAGACTTGTCACAGGAGCTGAGCAAGGAGAGCAGGACTGTGTGGTGAGCCCACGAGGTCCTTTCTCAGGATGTCCTCCAGCTCCTCTAGCACCATGCACAGGAGTGAAGAATGGCAGAGCTTTGTGCATGGCCCATCACAGCCTCTATGCCAAGAAAGCGGCCTCAGGACCATTTCCAGGAGCCCTGTAATGATGACCTAAGATTTGACATATATTTTTTTCTGTTCCTCTCAGCACCTCTGTTCTTTAATTTGATGAATTCCAGGTGCTATGACAGCTGGAAATGACAGCTCCTGTAGGATCTCCCACTTCTCCAAACAGGACAGGCAGATGACATGAACCGAGCACCACCCCCTGCCTGTGACATGCCTCATGTCCCAGTGCGGATGGCACTGGGCTGAGGAGGGCCAGTGGAATGACCCAGGTTTAGCAAGGCAGGGTCAACCACAAACCCCAGTGCTGTGGCTCCTGTGTGCCCCCTTCCATGCTGCTGTGCCTGTTCAAAGGCCCTGAGGGGCTCGGTCCTCCCCAGAGATGGAGATGCTGCCACCTGGGGCTCACCCAGCACAGCACTGCTTGAAACACCTATAATGATCCACATGAAATAGCTGGGGCATAATTAGAAGGGGATCCACTACACTGAAACAGGCCCTTAATTTTAATGAGCACAGTGCTCTGGACAAATGCCAAGTATCTGATCACAGCAGGATTGGCTGTGCTGGCAACAGCTTCTGTCACCGTAGAGGTGACAACCCCAGAAGACACAGCAGGAGTGGCAGTAGGGAGTAGGCACCAGGATGGAGCAGGCAGCAAGGATCTCTTCCATCTAAGGGGAAGGCATCTCCTCTGGGCACTTTCCAACATGCCTCCACTGCCACGAACAGTAATTACAGCTGTTCTCATAGAAAAGCTGCACTTCAAAGAAAAAAAAAATCCAGCTTGGGAGCAGAGGGTTTGGAAGTAAGCTCCAAAATGAAATTGGACATGTGGCCTCACTGCTGTCACCTCCTCCCCGAGCATCTCCTGCCTGAAGATGCTGATGGTGACAGGCAACACCTGGAGAAAGGAGTGACTCTCAGCATGTCTGTATGACATGCAAATGCCAAACTCACTGCTTTGCTCTTTGATCATTTGCCCATGGCCCCCTTGCTGGAAAAATGGACTGATGGCACTAATCAGTTGGGCCAGGCAAGGGACACACAGCACCCCTCTTCCAGCGCTCAGCCCCTGATAGTAGGAAAGGAGGTTGGAAAAATCAAGGAGGCAATTAAAATGAAAGTCCAAACAAGCTGTCTGCCTCTTCCTCCAGTGCCAGAGCTTCAGGGTCTTGCATTCTGCTAATGCTGGGGTGGTGTGGCCCCAGAGGGGACATCCCTGGGCTAGCCAGATATGCTGATATCCCATGGAAGGAAACCCCTGCAGGCAGGCACACACTGACAGCAGCTCTGCCTGCACCTACAGCTTTCTTTCTTCATTGAAATGCTCTGATTTCCCTGAGCTTGGCCAGAAAAAAACCCTAACCAAAGCCCCTCATACCCTCCAGAGGGGCTAAGCAGTATATTGGACATCCAAGGCATTAGATGGAGGCCCAGGTTGGCACCTCCCTGTCCGCTCCTCCTCAAGCAGACCAGCTTCTTCTGCCTTCATTTAGAGACAGGAGGAAATGTTTGCTGGAGGTGGGTCCTGAACTGTGGTTGGTAGAGCTGCCCCTGCAGGACAGACACCACTGGCCCCTCCCTAAGGAAAGGACAGGGAGGAAAGGGCATTGCATTTCCCTTTGCCCTCCAGCCCTTTCCTGGCACGGCCACAATTCCTATATCCTCCCAAAGGTCAGCCATCAAACTGATTAAAATTGCTGGGGCTTTGCTACAGAGTTTAACACAGCCTGAAGTGACGCCAGCAGGGCTAGAGAAGTAGGTTTTGCCTTTGCTGCTCACAGGCTCACTATTGTGTTTGCTTACACAGGAAAACAAACCATGGTGGGGAGAACAGCAGTAGCTTGAGTCTTCCCCAGTTTGAGTCTCTTTCCTTGCACAGTGCAGAAATGAGAGGAGGCAGGAGGGAAGGCAGGTGCCCACCCAGGCCCAGTGTATTCAAACATTCCTTCTTGTGCTTCAGAGTGCTCTGAACCACCCCTTCACTCTCTCTTCTGAAAAACTTTCCAAGAGGAAATTGCTCTGTCTCTCTTGATTGCTGTGGTGAGCCAGTAACACTTAGAAAAATTCCACAGGGGAAGCAGAAGCCTACAACACAGGAGACAAGTTTTCTCCTGCTTTGTTCATAAAATTGACCTTTCAACTGCCGTGCTTCCACAACTGGATAAGTGCAAAAATACACACATTGTATGAAAGTACCGGTCAAGCTTGAAGAGATCACAGAATGTCTGTTTTCTCAGCCACCCACATCAGCACCCAGAGCTGCTCCTCCCACCCTTTTCAAAAGTGTCACTGTCCCGATCTGGCACCCTGCCTGCACCTGCCAGCCCTTTGAGGGCAGGAGAAGGGCAGAGTGCATCTGTGCCCATGTCCCTATTGTCATAGGTCTCTGCCACGTCCCAGTGAGCATAGATGGTGCTCACTTCACAGCCAGCACTCACCTTGCTCGTGTCACCAACCCTGTTCCCAAAGTTTTGCACTTCCTTCTTTGCGGTTTCATCATGTTTTGATGGTGCAAATAGCCTGGCAAACAGTAAAACAGCTTCAAACACTGCCAGCTCCCTTGAAAAGGGAGCAGTAACTGTGCTGGGAATGCTACAAGCACTGTCATTTGCTCATATGTCAGAGCGGGAAGTCTCTGCTGGTATTGATAGTGCAGAGCGTTAAGTATGCAAATATCTTTAACTCGGTCTGGGCAAACAGCAGTAAGGCAAGAGCAACGTTATCTAGACAGTCTCATGATAATTAAATGACAATTCCGGGTTTCTTTTCACAGCCAACTTGATTTGAAGCTGCTTTATTACCATTTGGATACTCTTCTAATGCCTAATCACATCTTTCTACTTGGTCTGCTTTTCAGAGGATAAATATATCTGTAACACACCTGCATCTGCCTCACTCCCTCTGCCCCAGATTTCCACTTGAAGGGAATTAAGGATATGCTCAGGGAAGATCAAAAATAGAAATACTCAGAAAAAGCTAACAGTTACTGTCTGAAATATAATAAAATTATATTTAAACATATACACTCCTACACCATGGATACAGAGACTGGAGCAGGAAGAGATGAATGAGGTATCCTTGGAAAAGGCATACCACACAGCCCAGGGTCTCTCCATGAGTTTTGCTGAGCACTGGCAGCCTTGATAAGCAATAGAGAGTAGGTTCAGTTAATTTTCTTGGGGGGTCTGTCTTCGATACATGTGTTTCATGAAGCAGTAAAACATGATGAGTGGGAAGGGCAAATGGAGTAATGAAAATCATGCCTGGAGCAGGCAGCATGGACAGGGGACACAGTCTCCACACCTCATAATGCAAATAAGGAGCTGTAGGTGATGAAAGTCCAGGACAGGACCACAGTGTTCTACCTACCTAAGAACTGGAAAACACAAGTGCTGAGAAGCTCTGAGACGTACAACAGCCGAAAAAAGAATGAGAGCAATGCAGAGAGAGCAGATCTAGCACAAGTGATCCAACACACTGCTCAGATTCAGTTTCTGGCCTGGGAATTTCCTTCAGAGTTGATCCCAGATCCTGGAGGGCAGAGTTCACCTCACTTGAGCAGCCAGCCTCTGCTCTGACATGGGCCAGGAGTCCCTCATTACTCACCTACAGATCATGAAGGCTGTTACAGAGACAGCAGATGTGGGAGGACAGCTGCACCAGCCCTTTACTGGTGCTTTTCTACCCATAGACAGGGCTGAGGAGAACTGGTAAGTGGGACCACAAGTTTACAGCACCAGGAAAGACAGGGCAGTCAACACGTTGCACCAGACTTCCCACATCAGGGGGCTCAGCATCCTGCCACACCACCAGTGATGGCAGCAGGTAGCTACAGCAAGACGGCCCCAGAGACTGTGAGCATCAGAGGAAGAGCAAGACTCCTGCTGCAAGCTGCAGCAGTTAAAGCAGGTATTTTGAAGTGTCTGCTTGGCACAACATCTGCCAGCCTGTCCATAAGGCAATGGGCTCCCATAGCCTCCTTAAGAAGAAGCAGGCATCTCCCTGCACAGGTAAAGGATGTTGCAGGTGCTTGGGGAAAGAAGCATCTCTGTATGGAATCTGTCCAGCCAGCTGCAGACAGAACTTATACAAGCAGCCAGCACCTATCACCACAAAGACCCCCAGCAGAACACCCATAGTTGCCTCATGAGAGAATCAGCCAGACCCACCAGTAAGTCTCTCCATTTTATTAGTGTAAATGCACCCCCATCCCCCCTCCTTTCCCCCCTATTAAATACAAACCAGGAGCAGAGAGTGGCTCCTCAGTCACTTTCTCCTTAGGAGATGCACAGCCAAACCCTCTGCCATGCCCATCAGGGTCAGGCACAATGTCCCTCGACCCTGAGGGCAGCCCCACAATGGGGAGGGATCCCACCTCTGTCAGGAGGCTCTCGTCTGAGGGCTGTGACCTCCGACGTCCTACCAATACTGCGAAGGCCAAAGTGGCCTGGGTCACGGTTCCCATGGGGAGCAGCTCACGGTATGTGAAATCAGCAGGATCCCCTCTGGCACCCCCTACACCCGCTGGCCCCAGGGGCCCAAGTTCCTCACACCCCAACCAGCCAGGAGCACTCCAGCTCATTGCCAAGTGGCAAAACCCCAAAACCAATATCCTTATTGCTCTTTTGGGATGGGATGTGCCCCATTCCACTGTCCAAGCTTGTGGCAGGCACAGGGGCATGTTCCTCGCTGTTCAACCAGGCCAATGCTCCAAAGGAGCAAGGGGCACAGTCCTGTCCCAGGACACTGGGGGAACTATGAGGGATCACTCCAGGCCCTGTGGCAGTCACTGCCCTGCAGAAGGGGGACTCCGGGCTCTACATTCCCTCAGTTAAGGGGGGACAACAAGAGACAGGGCAGCCTATCTCCCCAGTACTCAGCAGCAGGGCCAGGACAGAGGGATGGGGCCAGAAGCCAGCAGCTCTGGATGTGGAGCCAGGCGTTCCAGCTTGCAGCTCAGTGACTCTGACCCCATCTTGGCTGGGGTCTGCACAGCCATGGCTGCTTGAGAAAGACCCAGGCACCGTGGCCTGGCAGACCCCGGCCTGGGGAGCCCCAGTGGGGCAAGTCACGAGCTTGGACACCAGCAATCTCTGCAGCCACTGCAGAAGGAAGACAGATTTGGGCAGAAGAAGAAGTGGAGTGGGCAGGCAGGTATAACACGGCAGCACCAGCCCCTCCACCATCCAGGGTTCAGGTGCTGTTTCCCTGCTCCTGCTCAAAAAGGACCATGGCCAACTGGGAGCGAGAGCCTACGCCCTCCAGGCTGCTCTGCACGCAGCGGTGGTAGATGTCCTCGCTGAGCCTGGGGTTGCAGGCCTGGTACCGGTAGCGCTGCAGCAGGGCAGGCTCCACAGCCCGGAAGACATGGAGGTTGGAGTACTTGATGAACATGTCGTAGATGTCCAGGGTCTCCAGGATGTCCTCATTCTCCTGCACGTCCCCTGCCATGCGGGTGCGTGCTGCCATGTAGTCGGCATTGTAGAAGCAGGCTTCATGGAAGACGTCACGGTCAAAGTGCCCCGTGTCCCTCAGCAGGTCCAGCGTGGTGGGTGGCACCTGGTTGTGGTAGGCAATGGCTGGGTTGTAGCCCTGGAAGTGGATGGGGAAGAAAACCTGCCAGTTGTTTATGGTGTTCATCCGGCAGCGGTTAAGGAAGTCAATGGTGACCTCTGTCCCCACACCTGCCACAAAGAAAAGTGTGTCCACAGGATGCTTCTTGGAGATAATATCCATGACCTTGATTTGGGAGGGTGCATCTGTCTTAACACTGATCCAGGGGATCTTAACCTCTCCATACTTGCGCTCATACTCGGTGATCTGGGACTTCACAGAGGCAAAGATGTCATTCTGGGTGACCTGCTGGGCCTCAAAGGGGTCATATATGAACAGGAAGGTGAGCACTGCATTCTCACTGCTCTCAAAAGCAGCGGCCGCATAAGCCTCCAGAAAGCGGGCAGCGTAGTCCCGGTCATGGGCCGTCAGTGGCAGGATGACATTGATGCGACTGGCCTCTGTCACATAGGGCATGGGGATGATCTCCACCTCGCTGAGGGGCCTCACCAGGTGCACTCGCTTAGTGATGGAGCGGCTGTGCCCCTTCTGGGTGACCACCTCCACCTGAAGGTCCAGCGTGTACTCCATGCCACGTGTGGGGTCGAAACGCCGGTACCCGTTCACCAGCTGCTGCTTGCGGACGTGGAGCACTGGCTGGTACTTGCGGTTCAGCTCCTCCATGGCCGTGGCCACCACATCGGCCACGTCCGCCAGATCCGCACCATGCAGCTCACACTTGGGGGAGCCATCCACACAGGCATAGACCTGCTCCTCTGTGAAGTAGTCCCAGCGCAGCACCTCAAAGCGAGTTTTGGGCTGGAATGGGGGCGGGATGCCAATGGGCCATGTGGCGACGTGGTCCCCGTCTGCAGACAGGCTGCTGGCATTCTGGATCTCCACCTACAAGACCAGATATGGAGGAGTAAGAGCTCCTGCAGGCACAAGCAGGTCTTCCAGCTCTGGCAGCATTCAAGCTGATTTCCGATACTCAGAGATTAGCCAGAGCTGGCTCAAAAAGCAGTGCCAGAACAACTCTACCCTCAACCAGACTCTTGTCCAGCACCTCAGGTTTTCTCCCCAACCCTTTCCGGCCTTTGTGACAGACCTCTGCACCCTTCTGGTTTCATTACCCTGAACCACCACTGCATCTCCAGGACCCATCTAGGTCCAAAGCTGCTTTCCAGACAGCACCACTGCCTCTTCAGCCACATGAGCTCAGCTGATTCTGTCCAACAATAGGATCAGATGAGAAACCCACAGAGAAACCAGAAAGCCCACAGGGTTGACAAACAGAACCAAGACCCTCCCAGCCAAGCCAGGTCTCACCTGGAGCTGCTGGATCTCCTGATAGGTTCTCTCAAGCTCCACCTGTGCAAAGTACTTGTGCAATCGGTACATCTGGAGGGGATCCAGCACAGGGTGGACAGTGAAGGCGCTCTGGAAACGGAGGTCGCTCTCCCGTTCAGGGTCTGCGTTCTTCCCCAGCTCAAAATAGTGGTAATGCAGACCCTGTGCCAGCCAGGAGAGATAGGTCACAGCCAGCCCCAACCTGTACTACCACACCACCAGATGCCAGCACAGCAAGCTCAAAGGATGTCAGGGTACAACAACTAGTCCTCCCAGGGTTGAGAGAGCCCACAGGGAGGAAGGAAAATACTGGGCCAGGATCCAGCCATCTCTGCTGCAGGACCTACCTCATGTTCCTCAGCACAGCTGACACCTGTGTAGTCAATGATACAGCGGCCCAGCCACTCATCGGGCCGGGCACTGAGGATGTCATTGCGGCAGCTCTCCAGGTGCTGCTGCAGGAGCAGGAGGAGACTGCGAGACAGCAGGTAGCCAAACCCTCCATAGCAATAACGTCCTTCAGTGTCCCCGCCGATGAACTCCTCAGGACGACCCAGGTAGAGGTGGGTGTCAATGCTGAGGTGGGCGACCAGGTGGCTGATGCGGTGCGCCTCCGTGTACGTATCATCCTGCACCAGGAAGAACCAGTCGAAGTCGTTCACGTAGTGGTCCAGAAGGTACCTGACAGTCTGGTACATGTTCCAGATGGGCCGCTCATCACTGTGTGTCACTACGGTCATGCCGTGGGGCACCTTGCGGCCCCGTGTGCCAGTGAAGTACACCAGGCGCTCCAGGCGGTGGGCCAGCGTGCGATTGACAGCCACCCCCAGTGTGTTCAGCGTGCTCTTGGAGGTCAGCACACCCACGAAGAGCCGCTGCCGCATCCCCAGCTCTGTGCTAATGTACCGGGTCCTGCAAGAAGAAGACAATCTATGGTCCCTAGGGCACTGCAACCCACCCCAGCCTGCACCCTCCCTGTAACCAATGGCACCAGCCTCAGTTCCTCTGCAGGAACTGTTCCCAGGCTTCAGCCACGCACACAAGATATCACCCCAGGGTCACCAGCTGCAACTACACCTGTCTCAGAGGCACTGCAGAGCACTTTGCTGAGGTCCCCCATCAACTTGAGACCAAAGGGGACCTTACCTTCCCATAAGCTGGCCAGTCCAGCTCAAAACAGATGCTCCCAAAAGGCTGAGCACAGCTAAAAGCAGGAAACAGGGCTGCACAACCCAGCTCTAGCAGGGACATGACCCACCAGACACGCCAACCATGAGGCTAGTCTCAGCCAGGTCTGAACTGGGAAGCACCTTCCTGCCACCCCTGCCAGTCATACTACGCTAAAGCAGGCAGGCAGGAGAGCTCGTGCTGCCCTCCCTGGGAAGCCAGGCCCCACACAAGTTGCTGAAGCCAGCAAAGGGGCTGGTTGTGTCCCCCTCCCCACTACGGCCCCCAGCTGTCGCACTCACAATGACTTTCAGGTTTAATTCTCCCAGTCTGGCGTAGTAGCAGGAAGCGACCCCCCCATCACATCCCCCAACTGCCGCCTGATACACAGTGGCCGCATTCAACCCCCTTCATCCACCCACCACCTCGCCAGGACAAGGAGGCCCTTTCACTGCCTGTTCCCTGTCATCCAGGGGACGCTGGGATGGGGCTGCAGCCGACTCCGGAGCAGGCTGGCGTTTGCAGCACCGGGTGGGGACGTGCCACCACGGGAGGGGTCCCTAATCAGACAGGAGGGGCCCGTCGCACGGTGCCCGGCAGCACGTGCTGCAGCAGGCAACCTCCGCACAGCGGGCACCAGCAGGGGCGGGAGGCTCTTCGCTGCGGGCTGGGGGTTCGGTGAAGTCGGGCACAGGGGAGGAAAGGAGGCAGCTGGGAAAGGCACTCTCAGTGAGAAAAACCCATCTGCAGCCCTAGGTGGCTGAAAGGGGGGAAAAGCACGCAGCTGAGCCTTCTGTAAAGCCCCCATTTAAGGTCACCCAGCCCCGGCAAGGCAGGTACCTGAAGCTCGCCCGCAGCTACCCCCAGATAAACCCCGGTGAGCGGCGGCCCAAGT